>VNJO01001181.1:0-47629 GCA_008042535.1 Drosophila tani | reverse complement strand
CTAACTTTTGGTTTACATGGCATAACAAATGGCTATGATTAAAAAAATGGCTATTTCCCGCTAAAAAAAGCTAGATTTAGCTATGCATTTACAATTTGCCAGCACTGGTGGCCGTGCGCCACGCTGTTATAAACTGTAATAATAAATGGATAATCGGCCTGCTGCTGCCTTCTGTGCGCCTGGTGTCTGAAATCTTGCAAATGGCAAATTTGTACCGCGGAAACTCATGATAGCGGCCTTGTTGTCGCCTACAACAACAATTTTATTACGCAGGCTCATGAAATCACCGAACAAATTGCCCGCTTCCCCATTTCGAGTAACAGGCGAACAGAACTCAGTAGGGCGACGATGCTCTGCATTGATCGCTGCTAAAACTGTTATAAAAATGTGCTGAAGCCATTGTTTTAAAGAACAGTTACTTTAGTTCTTTAAAACAATGATGGCTTCCTTTTCGTTAAACGACCAATAGGATCGCGGCATCCCAAAATGCAACCATGCGTGTGTCCAAGAAATGAGATTGATAGATATGAGACAAAAAAATAGCTAACTTTTGGTTTACATGGCATAACAAATGGCTATGATTAAAAAAATGGCTATTTCCCGCTAAAAAAAGCTAGATTTAGCTATGCATTTACAATTTGCCAGCACTGGTGGCCGTGCGCCACGCTGTTATAAACTGTAATAATAAATGGATAATCGGCTTGCTGCTGCCTTCTGTGCGCCTGGTGTCTGAAATCTTGCAAATGGCAAATTTGTACCGTGGAAACTCATGACAGCGGCCTTGTTGTCGCCTACAACAACAATTTTATTACGCAGGCTCATGAAATCACCGAACAAATTGCCCGCTTCTCCATTTTGAGTAACAGGCGAACAACAAGCAGCAGACCAACGATGCGCTGCAATGAGCGCTGCTGAAAACTGTTATAAAAATGTGCTGAAGACAAAGCTGGCTTCCTATTGGTCAATTTAAGGCTTAAACTATTATACAAATGTTCTGTATTAAGCTAACGATTTTTGAAAACAAAGATGGCATCCTCTTGGGTCAAAGATGGCTTCTTAATGGCCAATCAAATGAGGGGGGATGATGAGAAAGACACCCAAAACTGTTATAAAATATGTTAGCACAGGTTTAAGTTGCCTTCTGCTGCTCTCTGTGCGCCTGGTGCATATAATCATGCACCTGAAACATTTTGACTGCTGAAAGTTAAGACTCGGACCTTGTTAGTGCTTTCCAAATTGAAATATATGCTATTTTAGCCTAGTTTTGACATTTTTAAACTTTAATTTGTCAACAAATTGGCATAATTTTCAAAATATGTTTTTAACCCAAAAATGCGAAAATATGATCGGTTCTTCAGAGCCTCTTATAGCCAAAAAGGGAGCAATAGCCAAAAGCCGTATGTTTTCCGATTTGTCATTAAAATCTTAATTACTTAACATAAAAATATTGAAAAATATCAGAAAAAAAATTTTGGTCGATTTTTCAAATTTTCATAAGGGGTTACATCATTAAAATTGAAAAAAAAGAAAAAAAAAAAAAAAATTGTAACTCAGTATGCAGTTTTTTTAGCCCAATAAAAAATAGCATAGAAAAGCGTTCCGAAATGAAATTAGAGCTTTTTTGGCTTAAATAATTAATTAATACTGAATTAGAGGTAGGAATCAGTACTTACCATAAACCCACATAATGCCAGCCAACTCGAAAATGGCCAGAATGAAGACCACATAGGTGCCGCCGTAGAAGTCCACCAGAGTGAGGATCCACTGACCTCCCTGGAGGAGCAAGGAAGTGAGTTAATACCGAGTATTATTCGGCAACAGATTGAACTTGCCGGCGTCACGTAGACCAATCCCATCAAGAAGCCACACACCGAGGTGGTTAGCGCCACCTTCCAGTACTTCCAGCCCTTGAACTGGTCGCAGATGATCGTGACAATGGTGCTCTGCAGGGCCACAATGGACCCGATGCCCAGGACGAAGAGCATGAAGAAGAACAGGACGGAGAAGAGCTGCGGCACTGCCTGGAACTTGGAGATGGCATCTGGGTACGAGATGAAGGCCAGCCCGGTGCCGCTGCGCACCACATCCCGTATATTCTCGATCTGCAGGTTGTGCGCCAGGTTGCCCAGAATGGCGAATATCGTGATCCCGCCCAGCAGGCTCGTCAGCGTGTCCAGCGTGGTCACGATCATGGCGTCGCGATAGATGCCATGGTCGAAGCGATTGTACGAGGCGAACATGATGATCGGGCCGGAGCCGACGGCCAGCGAGAAGAAGCACTGCACCACCGCCTCCTTCCAGACCGTGGGGTTGAGGAGCTCGCCCCACTGCGGCTCCAGGAAGAAGATGATGCCGTCCTTGGCGCCCTCCAGCGTGACGGCGCGGATGAGCAGGACGAAGAGCACCACGTAGGGGAACAAGGCCAGGAAGTAGGCCGCCTTCCCAGAGCTCTTCACGCCGCGCATGATCACCAGGAAGATGACCACCCAGGCAACGAGCAGCGCCAGCGTCAGCTTCCAGTCCGGGTTGCCAATGCCGTCCGTGATGTCCAGCTTCTCCTTGATCACTACGTCGCTGCACGAAACCAGATATAATTTAATAAATAAAATTAATAACAACTAATATGATGTAAAATTAGGATCAATAAATTATGATCAATAAATGTTTAGGAAGATCTAATATAATATCCATTTTACCTTCCATTTTTCTTCATTTAATTTATGTTCTAGGTAGTATTTACTTAATTTTTTAATGCAGTATCATAATGCCATAAACAGTATATTTTGTTAGTAAATAAATATTAGTGGGTAACTTAGTAAAGTGCTGAAGCACTGACGCTCCTCGTGAATTTTACATTAATATTTACTTTTTAGGTGACTTTAAATAATATTTTTTAACAAGTTAAGCAGTCGTAATGCCAGTTTGTTATTTATCAGGAAGCATGACTGCATTCCCTTGAGCTTATTTATTGCACTTAGCACTTAAATAGCAAAACAGATGATGACTATCACTATTTATTATTTTGCATCATGAGTGCAATTAGATCTACTCCACAGATACATGAGAATTAGGCAGAAATCTGGCACAGTTTGCACCTTATACATATATGGAGTCAACTAGGTAGTATATCAAGGACTTTCACTTACAGGAAATAGAGTTCAGAGCTGCTCTGGAGCTTCTCCTCGGTGGTATTGGTGGCCAGAGTCGCATTCGCCGCCGAAATGCCGGTGGTGCTGAGCAGGTTCTCCACGTACTCCGCTGGCCGGGAGTTGACACAGTTGGTCCACTCGTCGCGACAGGTGGACCAGGGCAACTCCGATTGAAAGGACACCGAGAGGTAGTAGAGCGTGAGGGCCAGCAGCGAGGAGTAGTACGAGATGATGCAGATGGTGCCGAAGGCCTGGCCATAGCCCACGCCCACGAAGCCCGGCACCACCGACCAGATCTTCACCGTGCCCTGGCTGGTGAACTGGCCAATGATCATCTCCAGGTAATACATGGGCTTTCCTGCACGCCGGATCGATATATTGCAGATAATTTAGATAATTATTTTAGGGACTATGTCTTACCTATCAGGAAGAGCACTATGATGTAGGGAATCAGGAAGGCGCCTCCTCCATTCTCGTAGGCGGTGAACGGGAACCGCCAGACATTGCCCAGGCCCACGGAGACGGATATGCAGGACATGAGGAACTCCAGGCCATTGCCCCAGTTGGTTCGCTCCGCAGTCTGCTTCTCCGCATCTTTCTTCTGCGAAAACCAAAGAATTTGCTCAGCAAATATGTGCGATTCCGGTTAATATGAAATTTATGACAGCCCCAGATTAAGTCCCAGACTCATGACTAAATATTTGGGCATTCCATCATCCATCCAGCCAGTGGCACGAGCATGGACTCTTGGATCCATGGTTCTTGGTGCTTGGCACGATCGCGGATCCAATGCCAAGATAACCCGCGGACTGATAGTGCATATAATGGCCCATTATGGCATATTTATCTTAGAATGCCCCATTGTGATTAGATTAGGATCCCTTTGAAGTAGCCTGGCGAGACCCTGGTGCTTGATAGCCTGAAGTCCGATATGATGATATGATATCGATCATCGTATCGAACATTATATTGAAAGTATCACATGGCAATATACCATATATACAATATCTATAAAGATTTTAAATTAAAAGTTTGATGAATCTATGCTTAAATTCCTATTTGATTATTTCTATTATTAATTATTATCATTCGATAAATATATCTCAATGATTTAATATCCATAAAAGAGACTTTCAAAGCCCTAAGGGTTTTGTCCAGAACCATTTAAGTGTGTATCATCATTTTAATACTCGTATTACCCTAAATAATCCAATTACTGCACCCTTTAATTAAAATCTCACCCATCTGAACTAGAAACTAGAATCAGCTCCCAGGGTTGATTTAACACCTATCTGACTTGAAGTCTCTGAATCATTGTAATAATAAACAAGGCGGGACCGCTAATCACTTAGGCTCCTAAAGCGAAACCGCCTACAAATGCAGTTAGATTAGCGGTGATTAAGCCCCAACTATAGGCTGGTAGTTCTATTAATAACCATTACGAATTAAGTATATGCAAAAACGTTTTCAAGTCTGAGAAATCCCCCAAAACTTAAATGCCTAACAGGCTTTTCAGTTTCCATTCGATTGGGGCATTACCTACGATGGAGTATTACTACTACAGAATTCCATAGACCCATTGTCCGGAGTATTTCTCACGTTAATTGGACAACTAAATTCCTACTAATGACTGACTAATATTTAAATGCACAGATGTCTAAATACAAGCCGTTTCAATTAATTAAAGTCGACAACAGAACATCTGTCGCGCAGAAAAGCCCGGGTAACGTTTGAAGTTCCGAAAAAACCTCAAGATTAAAAACAAGCACTAAAATCAGTAATTAATTAAACAGTTTTAAATAATATAGTAAATGCTTGGAAGTAAAAAAACAATTAGCTCATAAAATGTTGTAAAAATGTAGCTATTTGTAAATATTAATATTTTATTACTGCTACATATTTCCAGCCAAAGCAGCTGGGAGTCGCTTTTATCGCAGAAGCAGAGAGCAAAGCACGAGCACGAGCACGAGCACTGTGGTTGCCGCTTACATATTTGTACTATTTGGGGAAAAAAGCTGTTTAAATAAAACAATAACTCAGCTGGGGAGGAGGAGCGACGGTAATTACGAAGGTAAATGAAAACGAAACTGCATTGCTGGGCGTATATGTATATCTACACCTGTATCTCTGTATCTCTATCTGTATCTGTTTCTATTTGCTTTTTCATTTGTCAATGGAAATGTGTAACATTCGGACACTCGTACTTGAACATATATCTGGAAATGGATTTCCCAGTCTTTTTATTTTTTCCCAATTAAATATTCTTCAGGTTGGCCCTGGGAATCACCTTACTTTTTGTAAAATAAATTATAGTTATGCTGACCGCAATTTAAAGCCGCTTTGTATGCTGGGAACTTCCAAGCCAACACTGCAGGGGAAGCCCATTATTTAAATGAACGCGTTCTATTATTAAATGCCATATAAATGCAATATAAATGCAATAAAGGGAAGATGACTCTGCTGGGGGAATGCCTCTGTTAATCATTATATTTTCACAAATGCGAAATAGTACAATAATAGATCTATAAATATGTTTAAAATAAGAGAGAAGATTCAAGAACAAGTCTATTAACTGTTTTAGAAATAGGTCTAAGCCTAAACTGATTTAAAACTAAAAAGCAATTATTGAAGAACTTTACTTCTCGAATTCCTAAATTCAAAACTCTAAATAGATGTATGTTTCGATCTTTAAATCAAATAAGGTACAGGATGATCTCCCGACTTCCCTAACCCCTTGTTTTTGAAGGCCCTTGACTCCCTTAACTACCTAGATTACGACGAATCTATTGCAGTTTCTGGGAAATTTTGTAATCGGGGATGAGGTCACTCTATAAAAGGCAGTCACAGCTCTCATTTGTCTCGTTTTATGGCCGCTGCACTAAAAACGGGTTTCTATTTCCAGAGCTCTTCGATACTATACTATATGCACGAACTATATTATATGGAGAGCGGCGGGTTTTACAGTTTATACATATAGTTTTGGCAGATCTAAAGCGGAGTGGGGCACCAGTTGGCCAGATAACTAACGGTTTTACGGGCATTATGGTTAAATTATATATACGAACGAACGAAGGAACGAACGTCGTCGTCATTTCGTAGAACGAGTACTAAGATATTTATGTGGCGGGGTCGTAAAGCGTATAAGAGATATGCATATAGTATCCGCCTGACACAGTCTTCTCACCCGGGTTTTTTGTGGTGGACCGTAAATCGCATTTCGTTTGTCGGTCGATTAGCCAGCGCCTGCCATTAAGGCCCAACAACAGCCCTAATGATCATAACAATGATCATAAAGCCATTAAATTAAAAACAAAAACTGGCGCACACTGAGCAAAATAATGACTAAGGGTCCGAGGCTATACTATATTGAGAGTTTATACTATATATTGATTGCAGGATACGCGATTTCCTATAAGGCTGTGTGACAACGATGCGTATACTTAATGGTGCGTATACTCAACCGTGCGTATACTTAATATTCGAACTGTTTCGCACGCCGCTAATCGGTGGGACACTTGAGATCTGGAGTGGCCATTATTATATGCCATTAGGTAAATGAAGAGTTCCTTGATTTCTTGGGATTTATAATTTTTGTTCTTATTTTTTGGGGCACACTTACCTCCGGCGTAGGGGTTGCCGGCGGCGGAGGAGTCACCGGAGTGCTGCCATTGCCCGCTGCTGCCTTCATTTCCATCTTGCAACTCGACTCGACTCGACTTGAACTTGACTCGCCGCCGCTGATTGAATATTATTATTATTTTGTTTTCTGCTTTTGGTTTTTTTATTTTTGTTTTTTAATTGCACTTGGACGGTAATTAGCGCATTGCATTGACCAGCCCTCGGTTATGGTTGGCAGCTCCGCGCACTTTCGCTTCTCGCTAATAACTAATATAATTAATTGGCCACTGATGGGGATTCTGGTGCGGAGCTAGGAGCTAGAGCTAGAACTGGAACTGGAACTGGGTGTGCGATCGGTGGAGGTGCTGGAGGTGCTGGAGGTGCTGGAGGCGCGCTTGTGGTGCCGTGAATGCCGCGGCTGGAACTGAGAGTGCTCGGCGCGCTTGGCGCTTTAAGAACCGCCAAAGTACAAGTACGAGCAGCAGGTAATAAGCGTGAAATTATTCACACACACACACACACACACACAGGTCAGGTACAGCACAGGTACAGTACACCTGTACGAGGTTCGAGGCAGAGGCAGGGGAAGAACTTTGGTGGCGTGCTCTCGTGCGGATTCTTCATGCGATAGCGGAGATCGTGGTAGATCGGGAAGCACTTAAGCCCATTGGAAAATTAATAAGCATCCGATGGGAATATGTACCTAAACGGGTACAGGGATAGATGGTACATTTTTGCCCTTTGTTTTTAGCTGTTAATAATAATAATTAATTGAAATTAGGCTTAGTCATTTATTAAACTTTTTGTTGTGTACAAAAGCAAAATAAATATTTTTGAAAGCCGCAAGTAGCTAAGTTTGACGAGTTAATTAGTAAAAACAGTTTTCTTAAAAAAAAAAAGGGGTAATGGGTTTTAAAAACTTATTTATTGTGAGCTCGCAAAAAGAGGCATTCCGATGTTATTACTCTCTTGACTTTATTAGTTTTGTGAGGAGATAACTCTTGTTAATATAGTCAAGTGTATAGAATAACAATGCATCTGCCTCTAAAGCCAAGTAGCTGTTAGCTTCACCTGCTCTTATAATTCCCAAGTTTTTATTTTTTACTATAACAATTTATATTATTATATTAAAATAATTACTAGAATACTAATTAATTGTATATCTATCTACAAAGTAAGCACAACAATTCAATGAATTTCATAAATATTTTTCAATATTTAAAGCCGAGCAGCGGTTAGATTAACCTGCACTTATAATTCCCAAATTCCGTTTCCGCACACACTTGTCCCACTGCGATCAGTAAATTTAAATGTAAATATAAACAGGGATCGCGCGAGTTTGTTTTTCCGAATGAAAGCGAACGGGGAGCCCTCTCCCGAAGATCGCAGATAAATCAGCAGATGCTAAGATACAGATACATGTGTAAGATAAGCCAAGGGGGACTGGGACTGGGGCAACATATTGGGGCTCCACTGTTCGGCGCTAAGTAGGAAAACACTTGACTTAGATAAAAAGCGGCAGGTAGGCGAATGCGAAGAAGGAACCCGAGAGCACTAAATGGTCAGCGGGCCGTAAATACCTTCTGATAGACGGACCCGCAGACGCAGACACCGTAAAAAACCACTTTGGCTTTACGAACTTATCCGAAACCGGCCGTGACTGGTCACTTTCGATATAGATTAGGCCCGAAGCCAGAATGACCACCCAAAAGAGCGAGCCAGAACTGCAGACCTAACCCATTAGGAACCGATAATTGCGAATCGAGAGTCGGAGTGGGACCTATGGATTCGGGAGAATTCCAATTGTGGTCAATGAAAGTTTTACGGGGCCTGCTCTACGAGTGTCCGGACCTGACCGGTTCGTCCAGCAGCAGCAGCAGCGGCAATCAGTCCAGGTGAAATCGAATCTCGTCAACTCTGACGCAGCGTTCTCCTGCGCCTTGTCCGATATCGTAATCGTGGCCGTAATCGCCGATTTATATCTATACTCGTATAATGTACAGTCCATAGCGCCAGACGGACCCAATAATGCGACGCTTGTTGGCAGGTTCCTTTCCACGAGCGCTGCATTGAATCATGCGGATCGAATCGAAGAATCTATATGTATTTGCTCCAATTATTGGGGATCACAAACCGTATCATAGTAGGACGATGACTTCAGCTTCCTTATCGAGCCCAATAACGTTAACGTCAACCCCCAACTTTTGGATAAGGATACCGCTCGTTCGTACTTTGTGGGCAATTACCCCCTCTTTCTAGGTTGTAAAAACTATGGTTCCTGTTATTCCCCTTGGTCATTGGCCATTGAAGAATCTTACTGATGGTTTAGGCAATATTTTCCATACAAATTCTGTGGATATCTAAAAGCACACTACGCTTAGACTAGAATTCCCTACAGGTTGTACTTGCAATCACCTGGTTAAAGTGGCTAACGCTGAATGTCGGTGAGCAGAGATGGATGAGAAAGGACTGAGTGGTGACTCTCCTCCGAAATATATACTATCGATGTTTCTTAAGCAATAAAATGTCTGCTCATAAAAGTTAAATTATCGGTAGTTGACGCCTTGAGTGATGATCCGGCTTAAAGGGTTTTTTTTAGAAATATTTCTTTTTAAAGATGGCAACGCATGAATTCTTAAAACATCGATAGTGCGAAAAACAATCGATAAATTTTAAAAAAGGTTAAAAAAATCGATAGTGCTCTGTTTTGCCAGCACTACTGATCACGGTACCACTGGATGATCCTTTATCCACATCCGGCTTATCGGTCGTCGTAGTCACCTTATCCGAATCCGACTCCGAAATACCAAGAGTAAGTCCGAAACAAACTGCAAAAAACCGAACACCACCAATAAAAAATCCAATTCAATCCCAACACGTGAGCCATTTACTTTTCAATAATGTTTTATTTTAATGTACTTGCTTTATACTTAGTTAATAACTAGATTTGTAAATTATTCTCACTTGAATGCGTCTATAAATTAAATCTTATTCGTAACTCTTGTCTCAGCATTACTAGATAAGAAAAAAAAATAGAAGTACCACACACACGAAGGACGACTCCTGGGGTCCACTAAGATTAGTTGCAAATTGTGTATGTGCTCTACCTCATGTCTCTTGTGTTGTTGTTGCTGTGTGTCGTGTTTTTAGCTTTATCTCTATGTCAGTTAATCATTATCAGTTATCAGTTTATCAACAATTGTACAAGTGACAAAGCTACAATGAAATCGAGGAAATTAGGTTAAGTTTAAGTTTAAAGTTGACTTTGACCTAGAATAAGGATAATATTTCTTTAAAAATTAACCAATAATAAGTAGTGTTCCATAGACTCTTCTCTCTAAATGTAATTATTTTTTCTCATTCTTTTTCTTTTTCGTTAACTTTTTCAAGTCCCGAAGGGGCGAAGGCGAAAGCGAAAGCGAAAGCTAAGAAGACATTATACGAATTTGCACTACTGTGTGGAAGGCAGCGGGAGGGAAGCCTCCATTGGCCCCTCCGAAGGGTCTCTTGATCAAGTCAGTGAATCACTTTAAAATTTAGCAAATTAACGTTAATTAATTACACACGAAGGAGCTAAAAACAAACAGGAAAAAAAAAACGTGTTGTAATAATAATAGTGATAATGACAATGATAATAATGATAATAATAGGAGTAAACTATCGTAAAAGAAGAATAATAACACGCCAAGTCTTTCAAGCAGACACATATATATATTAAGATATATAGTAGATACCGATATACGCGCAGATATATACAGATACACTTGTATAATCATCACTTGTACGTTTTATATTAACTAAGTTATTTAATTTAGCCCGTTCTGGCCATGACGACGAACGACAATGAGAACAATGACGACGACGACGACGACTGATTACGAATTATCCTTCACATTTGCATGCGTACATGGATCATACATTGCTTCGTCCTTTGCTGCTACTTTCGAATTTGATTAGCTTCCTTCTTCTCAACAAAATAAATATGTTTAACATGGTTCTTGTGTGTTTTGTGTGGTGAGTGTGTGTGCTGTGTGGGTTAGTGTGTTATTGGATATAGTGTGTGTGTGTGTTTCTGCGCTCTTTAGACTTGCTCAAGGTTGCACCCAGAAATGGTAACTCTACATTAAATAGTTTCCTTGTTTCATTGCCTTATTGCTTCATTGGTTTAAGATTTAAAGAGTTTAAGAGCTGCGTTCCTTAAGGGAGTTTTTAACGAAAGAAAGAAAGGCATTAGAGGTTTCCTCACTCCTTTTACATAGCTTTGTTTCTGTTTCTGCTCGCTAATATTACGAATTTTGCTTTCGCGGCTTTTATTTACAGTGGACTTGCGGGGGACTGAACAGATTTAAATTTCTTTTCTTTCAAATGTTCTGTTTGTTTGTTTTGTTTGTTGACTAACAATGGCACACACGCATATACATATATGTATCTATATGTATCTAACTATATATGTAGAATTTATTGCTTTAACTTGTATTTGTTTGTATTTCTTAGTTAGTTGGTTCAGGCATTCTGTGGCTTTAGTGCGGGTGTTTGCTTATGATTTCTCGGGGCTGGTATTTGGTTTTGGTGTCTGTGTCCTGCTGTCGCTTATATGTCGCCCCCCTTCGGCTGCTCTCTGTTTCTGTTTCTGTTTCTGTTCTGACATCTGACATTTTCTTGTACTTGTCACGGTTTGAGTGGCTTCTTTACGAATACAGATTTTAAAACAAAGGTATCTTCGATGAATGTAAATATATATATGTGTGTATAAATGATCCGACATTGTCATCTCCAATCTGCAATCTGCATAGATATTTAAAATGTATCTATAAAAACCTCCTATACTATATATTTACAACCAAGTATCTTTAAAATTAAAGCGAACTGATTCTTTTTTTAGCTCTTCTGCTTCTGCTTTACTCTTGCCAAAAGATATATCTGCCTTTGTTTTTCTCCTTTCCTTTTGTTCTTTTTTTGTTTGTTTTCTCTTTTGTTTTTCCGTCGTTTTCGTTTTCTTTCGCGGCGAACACGCTTGATATTATTATATTTTAGTTTAGTTTAGTTTAGTTTGTTTTTGTTTTTGTGTGTATTTCGTTTTTTGCATTTGCCGTTAACGTTATAAAAACTATTTACACTAGAGGTATTTATATGTATGTAAACTATGCACTTATAAACTGAGTATGGTAATATCTTAAGCGGTTCTTATTTGCAGCTCGCAGGCGGCGGCTCCTCTCACAGTTCTAGTGGCAGCTGATCCTCTAGGGATGCTTCATTCGGGCGCCTTACCTAACCTAACCCATCTCCTACTCCTACTCCTTAGCCTTAGACTGGACCTGGGCCTGGCTACAAACAAACGTTCGCACCTCATACACCTATGACTGTGACTGTGTTACTGTGTGACTGTCCTTGTGTGTTACGCTGTGTTGTGCTATGTGTGTGTGGGGTTAGTTGGGTCGTTAGGAGGTGCTCTTATACATATATGCGTGTGTGTATGGTGTGGGGTGTGCTGTGTGTTATGTACGATTGATTATATAGGGGGGGGGGGCTCTCTCTAGGCTCAGTCGCATTCTACACAACTTAACGAACAATTTGGAATTTGGAATCCGCTTGCAAGCAATATGTATGCTGTGGTGCAGCCTCAAGCTTTCTACTTGTGCTGCCGCATTTCTGTCCTCCAAGTTGCCTTGTTGATTATTTGCTGTTGCTGTTGCTGCTGTTGTTGTTGTTGTTGAATTGCTTGCATTCAGTTGTTGTTGTTGTTGTAATATAGTTCTTTGTTACTTTAGTTGAGTTGTTGTTGTTCGCAAACGGCTTCTCTGTTAGTCACGCATCTCCACCCATTTCGCGAGATTTCTGGCGACCAGCTCCTTATTGATAAAAATTACATTCTGTGAAAAGAAGAGAGAGTTTAGTTAATGAGGGTTACACTTGCAAGGGTCACAAATTGTCAGCTTTGGGCTTAGCTTAAACTGGACACAGATTCTTTATAGTTTCGATCAAAGTTAATTAGGTTCAATAAAAACAAAGAGAGGAACCCTTTATAGTGCCTATTTCTTTTCATAATTAAAGACTAAGAAATTTACTCAAGGAAACTGATCTGAATTCGACTTGGAACTATTCAAGCCTATCAAGACTATCTTGCTCCATTTCCCGCCCTTGGCCCTACTATAGGCCGTCTCGCTCGAATCGGTGTGCCATACTCACATTTGGGCCTAGAGATGCGAATAAATAGATTTCTGGTATGTTGTGACTATTGTAGCCGGCGACTTGTGCTTGCAAGACAATGCCTTTGGTAAGTTTGTTGAGGATCTCGGCCGCCTCAATGGACCAGGCCGCATCTGCAGGGGCGAAAAACAACAAAGGAAAGCGTCAGCATATCAGGGGGAAACCAAAGGGGAAATAAACCAAAACGAAGTACTCACCGATGGGCTCGATGTTGGACAGGATGCACTCGGTGGCCTGGAAGGGCACACTCATGAAATCGGTGCGGATCTGACGCAGCGCATCGAAGCAGACGTTCATGTAGCCCCCAAAGTCAAGGAACCTAACCAGGCAGCGCTCCTCGTCCTCCGAGTCCGTGTCGACAATCTGGACACGGTACCACACACCGTTGATGGGGATCACGCACACGGCACTGATCTCGAGGCTGGGGAGCTGTGGTGCATCCATCGAGGAGTAGCTGTCGTACAGCTGCTTCTGCAGCATCGGCAGCGACGGATGCGAGGGATGCAGCGGATGCTGGACAAACATGTGCGATCCGGACAGCACTGCACTTACCACCACGTCGTTGTTAATGCCCTCGATCAGTTTCAGCTGCGGGGGGAGGAGTTAGGGTAGCCGAGGCATTAGGACACGAATTTCAGGGATGGATGTGACTCAAACTCTGTTGCTCGGGATGTGCCGACACGACTGGAACAGTGCGTTGCGTTACCGGGGGAGAGGACACCGCGCCCAGCGTTCCCAGCGGCACACAACGCACTTAGAGAACAATTTACTCTCTGCGTATTCAACGGGGGAAGGAATACTAGCTCTAGGTATCATCAAATCAAATGTGTCGCCAGCCAAGTCGTGTCGGCTACACCGCACTCGTCGTCATCGTCATCATCATCACCGTCACCACCACACGGACTCACTTGTAGGTTGTAGAGGCTTTCTGTCGAAAGAGGAACTATGGTCTGCGGAAGCGCAAAGTGGATGCGTTGCATGGTAAAGTTAGGATACCGCTTGGCCGGCAGCCGTTGGCGGATCATGGCCAAGGCGGCATCGATCTCGCTCTCCGTGCCCTCGATGGTGCAGATGCGCACCTTGCCCGAGTACGGGTTCTTGCTGAGCGCCACACTGGCGAGGGTCTTGGCCTTGATCTGGTTAATGAACGCCCGCTTGCGTCCGTACAGCTGTCCGATCAGGCTGATGGGGAAGAGGAACTCGTAGGTGGTCTTGGCGCGCGTCGCCTCCGAGCGGGGCAGGCTGGATCCCTTGCCAGAGTCGCCGGACTGCACGCTGCATATGCTCAGCGAGGGGCTGGCCGCATCCACGTTGCGCTTCTGATTGCCATTGCTGTCCACCTGTTCCACCTCCTTGAGCACCGCCGTCTGCTCCTTAGAGACCTCTTGACCCGCGCCCACCTTGCTGCTGGTGCTGCCGGGCTCGCAGTTATTGTTCTGCTCACACTCCTTGGTATAGTTGGTCTCCAGGAACGAGTTCTCCGGCGATATCTTGGGTGTGCGCGTGGCCTTGATCACCACCGGCTCCACTGTCTTCTGGCTGGCCTTTCTGTTGTAAAACGAGGCAAGGGTGTTCACCGAACCCGGTAAGTCCACTGGCGACGACAAATTCTCGAAGGCCTCGTCTATGGAACAGAGCTTCTTGTGCTCGGCATCCTGGATCTTTGACTTGAGCATCTCGGAGTCGATCTGCTGCTGCTGCGGCTGATGCTTGCCGTTCGAGGTGCGCCCGTTGCTCTGGATCTTGATGGGTGCTGACTTGCCGTACAGCATCGTGTTGGGACTGTCACGCTCATCGCTGCCACTGCCGCTGCCTCCGCTTCCATTACCATTTCCATTTCCGTTGGCTATAGTTCCGTTGATGTTCATTGACTTGCTGACTCCCGGCTGCTGCTGCTTGCCATTCTGCAGGACTCCGTTTGCCTTGCGGACCTCCGTGGTCGTCGCCGCATCCTTCACCGCCGACGTGTCCTCGTCATCGGGTTTGTCTAAACGATTTTTATTTCTACGCCGAAACCAAAAGACGCCGAGTATAAATGCTACACCGGGCAGTGACAGGTAGAGTAGAGGACGACCGGATACCATTTTCGCTGAATATTGAAGAATCTGCAATGAGATGGGATGCAGATAGGTAAGTGAAATTTACTAGAATATTATTATTTTACTTTTTCAAGAACACTCCCGTATGGGTCTTGTTTTGTAGAACGTTGAGTTGAAATGAAGTGTAAGCACAACTGTAAGTTGAGGCATTAAAAAGCTAAAAGTTCTTGGCTAACTTTGTGCCATTTTTATCCCCTCAAATAAATAACTATTTTGTATGGTTTTTTCCTATTTCCTAGCCTCTGCTATTGTCCCCAAAAATGTGTAGGTTCAGTCTGCAGAATTTCTCGCAATATTAAAGCTGAGAAGCCGAGTGAACTTTGCTCCATACAAACCTAAAGATTTCCGAAAAGTAATATAAATAATGCAAGTACTGGATTTTAATATGCATAAGATTATAATGGAAACTAATACGAGAACCCTTAGGTTGACATTTTTAAAATTACTTAGTAATTGAATAGTTTTTTTCTTTGTTCAATATATAATCATTCAGATGGAGCCTGCAACGCCAATACTTAAGGGTTCTTATCAAGACAACAATTTACAGCTCCACTACAGAACGCCGCAATTATTTACAATTATTAAAAAAAGCTTGTCACGACAATGATAAGGAAAAAGGTAATGTTATTGTTTATATAACTGAAGTTTGAATGCGACTTTGTGAGTATTTCAATTGAAAAACTTCAAACCATTGCATGTCAACTGTTAAGTAATTAAGTTAGCTCTTAAAAATAATAAAAAGGTTTAGATTGTTTTTATTTTTGGGAATCACGAGACCCACCGCGTGCAAGTGTGTATGTGGGTATGTGCGTGTTTGCTTTTGTCTTTTTCCTTTCCGAACTGAACTTTTGCGTATTAATAGTAACAAATAAAAAATACGTAAATATAGACAACAAAAATGTCGAGAGCAAATAAGGTGCAAAGCAGAGCGGAGGAGGAGGAGCCGAAGCAAAGCGGATTTTGAATGCCACGCGGAAGGGAAAAAGGCAGAGAGAACGAAAGAGAGGAGCGCGAGCATACACAGATCGCCGAGAGCGACTGCGCAAGAACATCAACAACAACAACAACAACACGATGCCAAGAAAGCGAAACACCGAGAGAGAGGAAAGAGTAATAGTACGAGAGTGCAAGAACAAACCGTTACGTTTACGGCAACGGCAAATGTTACGAAATCATTACAAAACAAAACTAAAAGTTATGAAAACACTTTGCAGCGAGCAATTCATCACCTTCCTCGCCGCCGAAAAAGAACTGATCAATCGATCTTTTTATTGGATATCACTAATTCAGGGTTCTGGTTTAAACTGGTTCGTTATGGCGCTTCTTTGTTTTTTGTGTGGATAATTCGTTTAAATATTTGTCGTTTATGGCATTAGTTCGTTGGGCTTTTGGTTTTTTGGAGTTTTCTATTTTGTCTCCGCTCTTGTTTTTCCTTGTATTTAATTTATTTTTTGTTTTGGGGACTCGGATTTCGAAATGCCGGCGAATTTGTTCGAGAGATTTGAGATATCGACTGCTCGATATACGAAGGGAAACTACTTTGCCCGCCATCTAATTGCCATTTCTTCGGGCTTTTCGCAGCCCGCTTCGCTTCTCCTTTCTCCGCTCTCCCCCTCCTCTTCTCATTTCGTTCACTCCATCCACCTCCCAACGCTTACCCCGTGCTCCCACCGTTCAAAGAGAAGCTGTCGACGGATGCGTGGTCGCAAAAGTTTTTTTTAGCACCTCTCCACCCACTCACACACACACACACATATACATTTACCGTTAAATGCGGAACGCAGTGGAAAGATATCCGAACTCATTAGAACAAAGAAATCCATTTAATGAAAGTAGAGCTGCACATTTGAATTTTGTCAACATCTACAGTGGGACCTACGACCGCTGATTATGGAGAACAGTGGTAAAGTTAATGGGTAAAGATATACCTGAGAAAATATTCAAAACAAACTTCGACAAATATACTTTTAAATTAAGCAAAATATTAAAATAAGATTTTCAGCGCTTGCTCGCACACCTTGCCCACTGTAGTCGACGACGCTTCCCCTTCGTTGATTTCGTCACATTGTTAGCGGCCCAAAGGTCCTCGGCCGCACAGTGGACAATGTGATAAGAGCAATCTCCAATCACGAATTGAAAGCGCCAAACAACAAATAACGAGATTGTTGCCTATGAAGTGCCCATGGAAGGGCATTCGGCCAGACAGCTCAGCTGTGGCATTTCCTAATCGTGAAACCGGGTGACGGGAATTTTTTTCAACTTCTTCGTTTGACTGTAAGCTTGTTTACACATGCATATTAATGTGTGTGTGCCTGTGTGCGTGTGCGCTGGCATGCAAACAAACATGTTTCGGCATGTTTATTGCCGACTTTGAACTTGCATATTGTTGTTGGTACGTGGAGCTCGAGGCCCAAACCTCGAAACTTGAATTTTGAATTCCGACATTCAGAAATTCCCTTCCAAACATAAAGAGCGAGAGAGAGGGCGTGCAAGAGAGCCAAGAAGAGATTACTATTAATACGCACACACACGAGCGCGCATCAAAACAACAATAACCAGGTGCAACAACATTGCCAGCTAGCCGAAAAGTCCACATTGTTATAATCTTGGCAACGTGGTTTCCGATCATATGGTCGCCAAAAATGGGCGGGGATTGTATAATCGGTGGATATAGCATATAGACTTTTGCATATTCTCTGGGAGTGGCAGTCGCAGTCGGCGTTTTGCTCCTTTTTGCGCTCTACCTCCTTTTTGATTGATAACACAGCCGAATTTTAACGGTGAAAGCGGCAATAACATTCCGTTTTCCTGTGTGTGAGTCACAAGACACACATACACACGGAGTCAGAGAGGAAGAGAGACACAGGCCTACCATGCTTATGCATGTTGTGTGTGAACAGTGAGCACTCTTTAAAGCTGCAGGAATTATTACAATAATGTATTTTAGCGATTCTATAGAAATCTTGGAGTTCTACAGTCCCCTTGCCATTACTTTTTTTGCCCTAACAAACGCAGAAATATGAGTGAAACAGATTATTAAAATAGACACATTTTTGTAGCAAATACCATAGTCGCCGCAACGAGCGGTCTCTGTCTAGCTTTATAGATATGTATGTGCGAGTAGCACATTGTGTAATCGTCCATTTTAACTCAAAATTTTCCACTTTGCCACCCACTGTCACTTCGCCGGAACAACAACAACATCAGCGAGAAGCGGAGGATGCACTCAAACAAAAAGGAGGAAAAAAAAGAAAGGAGGAATGCAAACGCATTGCGGAGTAACGGGAAGCAACAGTGGAGTGGATCCGGAAAATAGCCAAGCAGAACGAACGAACACATGACACCATTTTCGATTCGATTCGTTCTGTTTTGGCAAACACACACACAACTCTACGCTTTGTGCGCCTTTGTACTAGGTTATGTTCCGCGTGCTTCGATCTCTTACCTCTGGCAACCGCTTGGGTAACTTATTTTGCCGACTGTTTTCGCTTTGCGCCGCACTCGCGTGTCTGGGTAAGTGTTTGTTTGGTGTTTTCACTGGTTTTCTAACGCCCGCAACGGATAAAGAAACTGCACGAATATTAAACACGTGTCGACGTCCACCTTTTACATATCATAATAACTTGGCCGGCGTATGCAGTGTTGCCATCCGTTCGCGATTCTCGCAATTGGGGCTGCCGCCTGTCTGCAACGTTCCGTTTCGCGGTCTCCAAATGGTTCAGTTGCGCGCGTCACGCATTTCAGGCACTCAACGGAATAAAATTGCACTTGAATTGTTTGTACAAAGCCAAAAAACGTGTGTTAGTTTGGCAATCGAACTGACTGGCAACACATGTAGGGGCAGGGTTGCTGTGATTGTATCGATAGGTGCGATAGGTTATCGCTAGCAACTCTGATGTGTCAACTGGTGCCGGGGCGTTGCCAATGTTCTGGTAAAAAGTGTTGGTAAGCGCGCCAGTTTGAATTGAGGAACAAAAATCGATAAGTCCCCGAGCTTTTTCGTTCATACTTTCATTCCCCCTTCGATTTAAAAGAAAATAAAAGCAACATCCTTGCTAAAATTTGAAATAAACATTTTTCAGGGCGCTGGGCTGTGTTGTGAAATTAATGTTACTCTAGTTTAACAGGTGCCCATCTGGCAACGCCTACAAGTGCTTTATTAATTTCCCTTTTTATTACCTTAATATCGCCTTTTTAAAGCCTAAAATTATTGTATCTATTTGATACTTTAATAATATATTATTCTTTGGCTTATTATATATTTCTAGCTCGAAGACAAACATTTCGAACTATCGTGATAGTCTGAACGCAATCGATAGGCGCCATCATCGATACTTTTTTGACAGCTCCATACTGCAGCCACATTAATTTGTCTTTCTTTTACTTTTAACGTTTCCGGTGAGTGGCATGTGCTCCGCGAAATCTCCGAAATTTTTCTCTGCAATAATCTGAATTGAGAAATTAAGTCTAATTTGGAAAGCGAAACTTGCAGCCGAGGTGTTTGTGCTTGCTTTGGCTGCAATAAAAGAACAGTAGCAAACCGGGACGAGTACTAATTGTGTGTGTTTTTATTTTATTTTTTTTTGTATCCGCAGCAACAATGGCAGTCCGCTACGAGCTGTGCATTGGTCTGAACAAGGGCCACAAGACCACCAAGGTTAAGAATGTGAAGTACACCGGCGACAAGAAGGTCAAGGGTCTGCGCGGATCCCGCTTGAAGAACGTGAGTACAGAGAATCTGTCCGCTGTCGTCCTCCGCCGCCGGCATTTGTTTACATCCACTTTTCGCTCCGCAGATCCAAACCCGTCACACCAAGTTCATGCGCGATCTGGTGCGCGAGGTGGTGGGCCATGCCCCCTACGAGAAGCGCACCATGGAGTTGCTGAAGGTGTCCAAGGACAAGCGCGCCCTGAAGTTCCTGAAGCGCCGCCTGGGCACACACATCCGTGCCAAGAGGAAGCGTGAGGAGCTGTCCAACATCCTCACCCAGCTGAGGAAGGCCCAGACCCACGCCAAGTAAGCGGACTGCGTCACATCGCCGCACCGAGGAGGAACAACTGAACGCGCTGCTCTGTGTGCTTCTTTTTTTTCCGGTGTGAAACTGAACATAGAAATTTATGTCGTCGTTACTTGAGAGCGAGTCTCAGCATCCCAGAATTAAACGTAAAAAACCATTTGAAAAACCGTACAAACCACGCTTGTGTTTATTTTTTTCAAGTGTCGAGGAGGCTAACCTCACAAATTGCCATACAAAAAATGCAACAAAAAAAGTGGCGAAAAATCCAGCGCCGAAAATACACGGCCTAAAACCAGCAGCGACCATGTAATCCTGGGTGCAAACATCTATCTTTAAATGGGAAATCCATATTCCAAGTCGAAATTAAATAGTTGAGAAAGGAATTACTTATTTAGTTTTTTATTAACATTATGCAGCAATAATGTATAATATCTTGCTTAAGACTCGTCAGTCACTTTAATAGTGAAGTAGACGAGGCTGTTTTCATGTTATTTCAATCTGCAATTAAATGTCTTTATTTAAATACCAAAAGTAGTTTGCTGAAAGAAGACCCTGTTGATAGTTACTCTTTGATTTAGGTTTAACGCCAGAAACCATATTTTTTTTAGTTAATTGCCAGATATTTAGCATTTATCAGTTTTCCTCGTCCTCGTTTTTCTTATTTGTTACTTGATTAATAACTCCTTGATCTATTTTCAACTACCTAAAGCTGAAAGTGTTTCTCGATTTGTGCAAAATATAGATTTCCAAATAATTAAAAGGAATCCCAGAGCTTACAGTCAAGTTAAGCGAGTTAAAGACTCCCCAAGATCAGAACCAATCGATTTTTCTTGTTCGCTTGCCTTGGGTTTATTTATTATTACAAAATAAAGTTGCTACTGGAAATTGTCAAATGATGCTTAACAACTAAATGCCGAACGGGATATGGGAATCGATTTGACACACACCAAGGAGGGAGAGGCACAAACGACATGATGGGATATGATTCGTGAGAGACGGTGATCTGTGCATGATCCTAATGGCTAAGTAGTAAGTCTAGTGTGCTAATGCTGGAGTTGAGCCAGTCAAAGATGAAGGGCACGAGATCAGAAGTGTTGGGCCGCTTGTCGCCATCACAGCGCCTCCTTCAGGCTGGGCAGCGATATGATCACCTCCCCCATTAGCTGCGCCTCATTGGCATCGTTGGAGACGATGATCCGCTCGAATTCCGAGTTTGTGGGGTCCACTATTTCGAAGCACGATCCAGTGCCGGGCTTGGGGTCGACTTCCAGTGCTGGATTAACCTGGGGCGACAGTATTTGCTGCGTCACCTCCAGGCTCTCGATGCGCGTCGTCTCCAGGCGATAGAAGCCGTTCTCGTCCACCCGGTAGGTGAACCGCTGGTGGCCCGACGGCAGCCGGAAGCCGTGCTTCTTGATCAGGTGAGCGGAGAGGGATTTGCCGCTCTTGAAGAAGCGCTCGCAGCAGTGGCAGGCATACAGGATGGGGTTGTTGCCATGAACCTCCAGGAAGTGCTGTGGAAGAGTGAGGCTTGTGTGAATTAAGGGGCTTCTGTCTGATTAGGGGGCTTTGTTTCTTACCCTTCGCATCTGCGTGTAGGTGCGCACGGAATAATGGCAGTCCGGGTGCTCGCACAGAAGCACCGTCTTCGAGTGAACAATCTGGATGTGCTTGGCCAGGTCGGACTCGCGGACGCAGCGTGTCTCGCACTCGCTGCACTTCAGCGGCTTGTCCTTGAGGTGGCGGTAGCGGATGTGCGTGGTCAGCGAGCTGGACGAGCTGCAGGTCATGTCGCACATGGTGCACTTGTAGCAGTTGACATGGCGGACCACATGGTTCTTCAGCAGCTTCTTGGTGGCGAAGAACTTGAAGCACTGCGCGCACTGGAAGCTGTTGGCTGCGTGGGCAAGGGAATAAACAGATAAACAGATTAATAGGACCATAGAAGGTGCCAGAAGGTCCGGAAGCAAACGCACTGTTGTTCTCCGGCTGGCGGCGAAGGTGGTCGAAGAGCGTGGTCTTGGTGCGGAAGAGCTCGCCGCAGTGGAAGCAGGCCACCTGCTTCTTGTTCGAGTGCGTGCTGATGTGCTCGATGAGGCGGTACTTGTTGCCCATCTGCTTGTGGCACATGCTCCAGTTGCACTGCGTCTTGGGCCGCTCGTCGTCGGGCGTCTTCTGGATGTCGTACTCGAAGAGGGCGTGCTTGACAATGTGGTCCTGGAACTCCACAATCGACACGAACTCGCGCTCGCAGTCCGTCCAGCCGCACAGGAAGTTCTGGCCGAGATGGGGCAGCCTGTTGCTGTGGCGGGCGGGCGCCGTGCAGGCGGGGATCTCCGGATGCAGGTCACACTCCATCTGACCCTGGAGCAGCAGGTGCAGATAGTAGCCGTGGTAGTACGAGTGCCGCTCAAACTCCTCCAGGCAGCTGCACCGGAAATCGCACTCGGTCCAGCAGCACTCGTGCTCCTCCGCCTCTGCCGCCTGCTCGCGGGCATACTGCTCCAGGTGCTGACCAATGTGGCTGTTCAGGTTCCACTCCCCGGCGCAGATATCCTGGCAGCCGCTCCATCCGCACTGCAGCTGCATCTCCAGGGGCTTTTTCCGCTTCCCGTTCGCCTGTGGCAGTGGCAGTGGGGGCTGGGTCCTCAACATGGTTCTCTGGCTACTGTTCGATGGGCTGCGACTCCTCTGGGAGCAGGATTATGTGGAATTTTGGGCGTTTCGTGCGAAAAGCGAGGGAGCCCAAACTAGCGATGACACTTGCTCGGAGGCTTCGATATCGCAACCGGGCGCAGCCGATATCTATCGATAGCGATGGTACGAGTATTCGAAAACCCTTTTTTGATTTTACTTTATTTATAATTAAAGAATAAATTAAGCTAAGATTTGATTGTTAAGAACCATTACTAAATTGAATTAGATTGGTCGTTGGTTTGCTTTTTTCTTTCCTTTTTATTTTGTTGTCTCATTTGAAACTCTCTTTGTATATATTACCAGGGAATATTTAGTTGTTTAGTTAATTAGTAATTTTTATAATGTTAGCAAAATTAAAGGTGGTACATGGCATTGGTTTAAGGTTTACAGCTTGCATTTATTCAAAAATCTCATAATTTTCAGTTTCTGGCTGTTCCGGGTTTAAAAATTTCCTCCAGTTTATTTTGTTTTTTGCTATTTTGAATAAAAATAAATAAATAAAATAAGGCATACTCTGACTACTAGTATATTATTATTTACAGCTAATTTTTCTGCATCGATAGTTGAACTTAAATTAACTTAAATGTTGTGGTCAAGCAGAGGATGTTTCTTTTGGGACTTTTACTGTCTCCCTCTAAATGTGAGCAAGAAAGCGGCAGGAAAATCATTCTTAAATGTTCCGGAACTGGGAAAAGGGATAGACCCAAAGAAAACAGCTTCTTTTAGAGAGAAGAGGCATTCGGCGGAGCTCTTATGCAGATTGGTTTACTTATTCAAGATCGAGATACGAATAGCTTACAACTAGGGATACTTAATGGAGGAGAAGTGGCCTCTCCCGGCGAGAGGAACCTATAACTTGCTAAAAAGATGTCGAGCGCCCCCATGGAAGCACAGCTGCCTGGCAGAGCTTGTTCTATCCCTCCTCACAGTCCCGGCATCACGTAGGCAATGTTGTCCAGAGTATTGGCAAGATTCCTCGCTAGCTGAGTCTTGTTCTCCAGGCCGGGTATCTGGGTGGTCATGCAGAGAAGCGGGCCCATGGAGCAGAGCAGGCTGTCGAGCAGCACGGACAAGCTGCCCGACAGCGCCACGTGGCCGTTGTGCTTCTTCAGGCGCTCCCCAATCACCGTGAGACTCTCGCCGAGCAGCTTCAGGTGCGCCGCCGCATCAATCGCCTCGATGCTGCTTGGCTGCGGCGGCGCCTCCTGCTGGTGCTGCTGCAGATGACGCGCTCCGGTCCTGCTGCTACTGCTGCCGCTGACATCCGTTTCCGCGGGCGGAGTTTGCTTTCCACCGCCAACGAAAGCACTTCCTCTGCCACTCCGTGTGCTAATGCTGCGCCGCTGTGCTGTGCTCGCTGTCGCCGCCGCTGCAGCGGATTCCAGCGAGGATTGCTGGCGATCGGCGGCCAATTTCCTGGTGCGACTCGTCGTCGCCCGATTCTGGAAGATAGTCTCGTTGTGGGCCGATTCCACGGCCGTGCTCCCCCCGTTGCTCGTGGGATGGGTGGGCGTGCTGTTTGGCCCAGTTCTCTCCCGCGACCTGGCCCTGGTCGCCTGCACCTTGGCCTTGCGTCGCCAGCCGTTCTTCTCCCGGTTCGACACATTTGCCCACAGCTCGCTGAGGCGTCTGGTGGCACTGGCAAAGTCTGGAGAAAGGAGTGGAAGTTGTTAATGCGTCCAAGCGTTGAAGGGCGCTGTGGCAAACGTACCCATATCCTGGAGGTCCCGCTTGCGGACGTCCCTGGCCCACAGGCTGTAGGCGGTATAGCGCTGCTTGCCCTTGTCCTTGCGTTGCACCTTTGCGGTGACCACCTTGCCGTCCTTGAGCACCTTGCGCTTGTTGGCCTTCTCGCGCATGTACAGACTCTGGCGGACGGAGGACTCGTTGTTGGTGGCCTCCGCCTGGACCCCGTCGACAAGGTCCTGCACTAGATTGTCCAGCTCGTCATCGGAGTTGAGGATGACGGCAACGGAGGCTGGCGCCGGGGCAAGCGCCTCGATCTCGGAGGCGTTGTGGTCGTCGAAGAGCAGCATCTCCTGGTCGAGGTCAACATCGCGCAGGATGTTGGGCGGCCTGCCGCGGGCCGTGTACCTGGCCGGCTGCCTGCTGGTGCTGTGGCGGCGCGTACGCTTCTCGATCTCCTCCGGCGATTCAAAATCCAGCAGCTTCGACGACTTTTTGCGGACGCGTCCGCTACGCGAGACGCCTGTGACCTGGAAGTCTAAATCGGTCGGATTAGTGGCCTTCGTCTCGAGAGCAGCGCCTGTTTTGGGACTTACCCCTGGCCACCAAATTCGACGTGGGCGATTCCATGTTTGGAGCCCGATCTCTTCCCGCGATTGGAAGTATTTTGGATTATTTTGCAATTGTTTTGTAGACGACGCAATAGTGTGGCCAGAGCGCGCTGTAAGAGGGATGGGAGTATCGGCAGCCCATATCTTGCGATAGTTGTATTTGCAATTTATTACAAAAATTAATTAAAAATAAAATGTCATTAACATTAAGGTACTTTCAATTGTTAAATAGATAAATAGTTATAATTAAAATACATAAAAAAAAAATTAGAATCATTAGAGTTAAGGTACTTGCAATTGGTGCGAAAATGTCATTTTAAATCCTACTAATAAGTTATTTATTGGTTTTTTTTTAGCTTAGGAGGTTTCGATTATACTTATTTAGGTAAGTTAAAGGTAAACATACATATTTATAAGGAAATTCTCCAAATTGGTCAGCTAGTGGTGTTTAATATAAATTAAGCTTTTAGATTCTGAATCTATAAATATAGTAAAGTACTCATAAGAAAAAGAGTCTGGACTACATAGTTACACAAAGAGTGAGATATGGGGTTAGAGTTAGGAATTGATTTTTTCTATAACAATGTTTAATATATTACAACGAATAATAAAATTTCATTTAAGTAAGGGTATACATTTTTTTTAACGGAAGAAACGTAAAAGCCTATGTCTGGGTTTTATTTACTTAGTTAATAACATATGTACATATACACATATATTATATTCAATTAAATAAATTAAATAATATAATATAATAATAGTATTGAAAAAATTTAATCTGCAACGTCTTGCACAGTGCTGCCAAAATATTGCCAAGCACAGAATCCAATCGCTTAAAAGTTTTGCAATCGCTTAAAAGTTTTTGATGTTGGCTCTTTCCGCCTTTAAGATACTAAGAACTTTTATTTCACTGACAGGTTTTCGTCTTGCAACGTTCTAAAGTCATAATAAGATATTTCTTCTTTTATTTATTTAAAATTAACAGATTTTTTTGAATTTGGAGAGAACACTGGATTTTTTAGGGGAAATATCGACTCTTTGAAACTTTTTAGGGGGAAAGACAATTTTTCATCTGGCAACACTGAAGATAACGGTGCTTTGATCAACGAAGACGCAGAGAGAGAATTACGCAAATTGTGTATAATAGAATTAGCTTGGCCGCGAAAAAAGACGCTATCATAAATACAATTCCGAATTCGTATTTCTTGAATTAATCAAATGTCCCGAACGGCGCTGTCGCTCCATCTTGTTAAATTCCAACAAGAGGAGGAGAGGATGGTGTTTTCTGCTACCGACGACTCTGACAGGGAGCAGGTAATGGAGTGGTACAATCAATCGAAAATCACACCCGAGGACATGTTGCGCGAATACACACCAGCGGAAGTGCGGGAGCTGTGCGAGCGCACCAAGGTCCGTGTGAAGATGCACGAGATGAATACCGTGTGGGCTGCTAAGATGCGGCTTAAAAAGGAGAAGCGGCTGGAGAACAAGTCAAGGAGTTGGGTGAACAAAATGCTCGAGAAGGCGGAGAGCCGACAGTGGGTCCGGTCGTATTCGGAGCTGGAGAAGGAGACGTACAAGGTCCTGGCCGCCTGCCAGACTAAGAAGGAAAACAATCTTCGGCTGGACCGTTGGGATCGTCAGCGGGCAAAGGCGTCCAAAACCAGGGACCTAGAGCTGTCCCAGCCTCAGTCTGAAGTGGATGAAACTACAATGGAACAAGCTCCCACTACGTTGGAGTCCCAGCCTCAGTCTGAAGTGGATGAGACTACAATGGAACAAGCTCCCACTACGTTGGATATCCAGCCAGTCCTTCAACAGCGCCCAAATATGGATAGTGAGCCCAACCTGTTGGGTTGGAACATTCGCGACCAGGATGAAGTGGAAGAATCAGCAGCAGAAGCTGGCAACGATAAGCAGCCCGATGGCGTCGATTTCTTGTTGACACTAGCAGGGAATATACACTCGGAAAGCCTCTCGTTGCCAAACACACAGTCTGAGTCTGATGATGAACCATTCCTCTGAAGGATGGGTTTACTTATGAATATTGTAAGTTCTAAGTTTTTATTTTTCGTATTTTGTAAAATCTAAAACTTTTATTTATTATAGATCGTGATTTGATATAAGAGCAATGGAGCTGGACCCCTTTTAGTTGTACTTGACCTAATTAATACAAAATAAACACAGAGACCCGGATCAGTCTGACGATAAACCATTCCTCTGAAGTATGGGTTTACTTATGAATATGGTAAGTTCTAAGTTTTTATTTTTCGTATTTTGTAAAATCTAAGATTTTTATTTATTATAGATCGTGATTAGATTTAAGAGAGCAATGGAGCTGGACGCCTTTTAGTTTTAACAGAGTATAAACCATACTCCTAACTACTTGACCTAATTAATACAAAATAAAATAATCATAATCAAATAAAATTAAACAAAATTGTTCAATACAATTGTCATCTTTTGGTGGCGATAGTTTCGCAGTAGGTTGGGTATTGTACCGCTCCCCAGCAGCTGGCCACACTGCTCCTGTTTTGTTTTGCTTTTGGGCGTCGTTTGTTTGTTTGTGTGTGGAAGCGGCATTTGGTTTATTGATTGCACCTGAACGAGGCCTGCTGAGTGCCCCATGGCACGCGACGACGCGAGGCGACTGTGAGTAGCCGGCCCCCAACCCAAGGACATCGGCCCCCCCAGGCCCGCCATATTTGGCGACCCGTTCGCCGCGTTTTCATGACCAAAACGGCGGCTGCGATTCAAACGATTCAAATATCGAACGGACCGCAAAGCATTCGCGCGAACTCAATCATCCGGAGCAGTACTTATAATCGTCTTCGAAACAAAATAAAAACTGGAGCATGCCGCTGCCAGCGAGTGATAACGTGGGGATTACGACCAGCGAAACGGACAATGTAACCGCCCTTGAACTGCAGAGTAGCAAGCGCATGCTGTACTTCAGCGACGGCGTCATGGAGGAGCTGTCCTCGGGCAGCGAGGACGATGCGGAGGCGGATGTGACCGACAAGTGCTATGCTGTCCAGCTGGACGAGGTGCGTCATCCCTTTGTCCATTTACCCATGCTTTCAGACCTGTTATGTGCTCCTCCTCCGATGACCCACACAAAACTCTCGATCTCTGCCCTTAATGACTCATTTCATGCCTCCATGCCCATCCCATCTACGTTTTTCAGCGCGAAATGGCACTGGGACCACGCCTCCGCTATAAGGCCAGCCGAATGGGCAACCGATTCCTTGCCGGCATCGATTATGTGGGCGGCGGACTGGCCTCCATGCTGGGCATTACCAACAGCAAGTATGCCAGCGAACTGGAGAATAATCAGCGGCGGGCCAAGGAGGAGCAGGGCGACGATCAGGAGGACCTTGACAATTGGCGACCGCGGCCCCCCGTCGGGAGCACCAACAACAACAGCAACAACACCAATCGGAATGAGACCATCGTCATGTGCGGCCCAACACGCAGTGAGGCGACCTTGCCGCCCACCAGGCAGTAAGCGAAGGCCGCCCATCCTCGGACCTTCTTCTTGTTCTTCGAGAGCCGTATTAAAACGTATTAAAAAAATGCTCATGGAGTAGGACGACCCCCGTAGACCCTTCTTTTCACTTGGTAAAACCAGACACACAAATCAAAGCGAGATCTTAACTTTTGGACACTTTATTCGCTAGCAAATAAGTTACATATAATAATAATAATAAAAAAAAAGACACACATACAATACATACTGTTGGTTCGATTTCGTATAAAATGTTAGTTCTGAATGATAGTTTACTCAAGTATTCAAGCCTCCAATCTAAATCTTGGCTTTGAGGCAATTGGAATAGTTAAATTCAAAGATTTCAGCGAGGAATTCAATCGATTTCGGAAACTTCACTTCTGTTTGTGACCTGCTCGGGGGTCCTTAGAGTCCTTAAAGCTAATGGCACACTGAATACAATTAGGCATTTACGGATACGCTAGGCTACGATTGCAATTGCGATTTGTTTAGCTTTTCAAGTTTAGGTTTACCTCAGTTTCTTCGTTAATTAAGTACACTTGTTTTCAGGCATCTTCGGGAGAAGAACAGCAAGACAGCAAAGTGGGTCCAGTTCTGGCACCTGGAGACATGAACATATGCGTATCACAGTATTTGGTTGCTGCGCTCGTGTGCTCCTCTCTCTCTCTTGTAAAAAGTACATGTAAATGCTATATATATGCATATATATACTCGCAAAAGGCGACGTATTCAGGCTAAGGCGTGTAAAAGGCAAGAGCGATGATTGTTGGTTATTGGTTACACCAAAAACGGTAAAACGGTAAGAAGGCAACAGCTAATTAGGAGCTTAAAAGGCATTAAGTACACACAAAATAGGATATGTGGCGGCCCATCCCCATCCCCATCTCCATGGGCCAAGTAAGAGGACATTTCCCGCTCCTAGCTCCTTTTCCTCTGGCAACAACAACGGGTTATATACACAGTACATAGATATAGGGTTTCCAAGGGAGGACCTCATCGTGGCTGACGGCCGCAGGAACATTTGACTGGAAGCGCGGGTGCAGGCACCCTGAAATGGAGCCGCTTCTAGAGCAGCGTCTCGTCGCCGTAGTGCTGCAACGGCGGATAGTAGCTGCTGCCGCCCTGCTGGCTGTATTTCTGCGAGGCATAGCTGCCCGGTGGATAGTACAGGCGATGGGACGACGACTGGTGCTGCTGCTGTGCGTGCTGATGATGATGATGATGCGGCGAATGCCTGTGCTGCTGGTGCTGCGAATGGTGATGGTGATGGTGGTGCGTGCTCCGGCCCAGCGAGTAGTTCGACATTTGATTCAGCGATATGGAGCCGGCCCCTGGCGATGTCTTCAGCTTGTAGGGACTCGGCGGCAGCGGAGCGCTGGCCATGGAGGGTCTCACCGAGTGGTAGGAGACAACGGTGCTGCTGCACGCAGCATGCGATCCACGCGAGCTGCTCTGTCCGTCTCCGGCCACTCCGGCTCCTCCGGTGGCCGGTTTCATCATCATTTTGTTATTGCCGCCGCCGCCCACCTGCCGCTTGTACAGCGTGGAGATGCTGGGTCCCAGCACCCAGGCGAAGCAGCAGATGCCCAGCATCAGCTCCATGAATGCACGCACCAAGAAGGGCCACAGCGGTGTGCTGGTGTCGCCCGATCCCAGCCACACATCGATGTTGGCAAACTCATAGATGACGGCCAGCAGGAGCAGGGCGCACGCCAGGCCGTAGATGAAGAGGAATATGCCGATGCCCGAGCTGCTGTGAGCACTCAGCTGCTGGAGTTGCTGCTGCAGGCTGAGGGCGTTGCTGTTCCGCAGGATCTCCTTGGTGCGGCAGTGCACCAAGTAGCCGGAGATCAGGTTCATGGAGCCAAAGATCCAGTAGCAGAAGACGGGCGTAGCCACCAGCACCTGCAGAGCCTTGTCCGACTGATTGCCCACAAAGCAGGCGCCTGTTAGGGATTCGGATTGGTTATTTGGTTATTTGGGAGACCCAGGAGCAGGAGGAGGGGAATGTCTTACCCAGCAGCTCATCTGCGTCCACGTAGCGCGCCACAATCACAGCGGCCGTCTGGAAGGCGGGCAGTCCCCAGGCCACGAAGCACACAAAGTTATTCTGCGTCAGATCCTGATGGGCAGACTTGGCGGCACTGCTCCTCTTGGCCGGACTGCGGGCGAAGTTGGAGGGGGGAATGGCCACATGGCCCTTGGAGTCCGGACTATGCCGACGAATGTCGCGGTGCCAGCCCAAGCAGAGCACAGCCCACCTGGAGGTAAGGAAGGGAATTAGCAATGAAAGCCTCAATTAAGCTGGGATCCTTACCAGGCACAGGCAGCCATGCCAAAGTAGTAGCGCATCAGGAAGACACTCGCACAGGAGGCGTTGGACAGCCCGTCCACGCTGAGCAGCGACTCGTTGGGCGCCTGGGGATCCGTGCCGCAGGCGGTGCCCGTCCTGCCGACCACAAACCGCACCGTCCACCCGACCGTGACCATGTTGTGGCACCAGATCAGCGGCGACAGCAGCCGCGACCACTTGGCACTGGCCACACGACTGCCATCGCTGGCCAGCAGGCAAGCGGTGGCGACCAGGGCCAGTCCGAGGGCGGCATACGCCCAGGTGGAGACCCACACCTCGGCCAGGTGCTTCTCGGAGGGCGTGAACAGGATGTCGGCCTCGCAGAGCGGTGCACAGCGTCCGGAGCGCGGCAACTTGACGTACAGATGCGACTTGGCCAGTCCGGAACAGTCCAGCGGCAGCTTGCCAGCACCGATCCCGTTCGCTCCCGGCGCCCCGTACAGATCCTGCTCCTGCTGCGGCTGGTGCAGCTCCCCGGGGCCCTCCATGCACATCGTCTCGTGGTTATTCTCGCGCGGAAAACGCTCGCAGTCGAGGGCCAGCGGCCAGGGGAAGCCGAATCCCTGCAGCACCGGATGGCAGCGGATGCGCACCGATTCGCACAGGCTGCGACAGGGCCCGATCGCGTGCACTGGGGCCTTGGGCGTGCACATGGGCACATAGGCGGCGCAGAGGAAGAGCTTCAGCTGGGAGCTGCAGTCGTACTCGATCAGCGGAGCAAAGGTCTGCAGCGTGTACTCCACGTCCGTCTGCATCTCGTGGCCCACCAGATTCGGCATGGAGGTCTCGTTGTAGCCGATCTTGCGGCACATCTCGATGCGGATGGTCTCGCACTGGCGGAACGGCGGTATCTCCGGCGGTGGCGCTGGCGGCGAGCTGGAACTGGAACTGGTGATCGAGCTGGGGCTGCTGCCGTGCTGCAGGTGAAGGTGCACCAGCAGCAGTAGAAGGAGGCGGGGCTGCATTTTGGCCATAAATCTGGCTCTGCCTTTTCACTGGCAATATGCAAAGTGCGCTCCTGGCTGGAACGATCGGAAATCGGGAATCTAGAATCTGGAAAGGTAAAAACCTGTTCCACACAGTCCAGGTTCTGCGCACCGGCCCTCTCGCTCGCACCCACTGTCTTCGGCCTTCCTTCTCCCTCTTGTTATTGTTCTTAATCTGGTTTTTGTTGTTGATCTTGTGCTTCCTGTTCCCCACTCTGCGTTTCAACTTAAGTTCACCGCACAAAACACGCACATTTCCACTCCGCGCATGCGCGTCTCGCAAAATAATCGTAATTCTTATTTGATTTCGTTTTAATTTCCTATTTTCTTGTTTTCGGTTCGATTGTTGTTGTGGGACAGTGTGGCCGCCAGGTTTTTCGTTTATTAGGCTAAAAATGTTGCTGACATTTTCAGAAAAAGTGCACATTTTCTCGTCTGCGGCAACTGGTCACACTAAGCAAACATGGACGTTAGCAAACCACGTAAGTGATCGTAATCGGTGTTAGCTATTTTATAGCCAGATCTAATTTACTAATGAACAGAAATTGTGGATAACTTTGATAGAAAAAGTGGAAAACTTAGCTTCGAACAAGAACTGTTGGTTTTTGTATTAGCTAGCTTATTAGCGCCCTCTGTGGGTTTAGGTTAGACCGAATTAGCCAGCGCCCTCTGTGTAAGGTTTTTGTTTTAAATGAGTTGCAAGCGCCCTCTATGGGGTTTTTAATTAACAATTGGCGCGAATTTTAAATTTGTATGCATTTTTTTCATCTTTAAGTATAATCTAGGCTCAAGAAATTTAATTATAAGAAAAGCAATAAAGTACAGACTTCCAAATGTCTCCACCAATTAAAAAAATCAAATAACAGAAAGAAGGAAATTTAGTTATAATTAAAGTTGAAAGATTACAATCTTTTACTTTTGAAGCAGAAATTCGAATATTAGATATTATTTCAAAGAAAACCAAGTAAATTAGCTAAAATGATGTACACATATTATTTAATATTATTTAATATGAGATGACCAAAAAGAACCGAAACCACACACGCATTCCCTGTTGTGGCTGTTGCTTTTGGAGTTCTGCTCAAAAAATAACCAAAAACGAAATCATTTTCGTTCTTTTCTCTCTCTCTCTCTTTTTCTCTTTCTCGTTCACACTCTCGCAGTACAGGCCACGCCCATATTTGTGCGCTCGTTTCACCCCCCGAAAAACACACACACACGTGACATGCCAGGACCTATATGTATATGGAAGTGAAAGAGACGAAAGCAGGGAAGCAAGGATGTGTGTTTATGTATATCATGCAGGACTCGCATGTGTGTACTGTGTTGTTGTTCGCTTACGCACACGCGCAGACGTTGAGGCACTCACACATGCACACATGTTACATACGAAGGATACACATATCCTTTAGCTGGCTTTTTCAGCGAACTAATTACGAAAAGGCAAAGGAAAGTTTTTCAAGTTTTTCATCAATTTACGAAGCGTTGATAACAGGGAGCAGGGCGCAGGATGCAGGCACATCCTTTGATGGCCTCTCATAATCCGATTCCCCGAAGTAAGTTCCCTTTTTTCGTAAAGAGTCACCTTCTGCTTCGAGCACGGGGAACTTCCCTTTAACTGCTGGCGCTGCACTTTCACTTTTCCGCTGCAGATTTAGAACAATTCCCGGCATTTTTATTTCGCGCTTCCCTTTCATTCCTTTTCATTCTTAAATAAAGTTCATTTTCTTACTCACCGCTGGTAAAAGGACGACGAGCCGGGGAGGTGCCATAAAGGCCCCCAGAGAAGTCGCTGTCGAAAAAGAACGTAAAGTGTAAAGCGCATCCCAAAAAACAGTGCTGGTCAGGACTTTAGGAGTCTTTTCGTTATGAAAAATAATATAGGAACCTTGGTAATTAAAATATATAAATAAAAGGAAATAATTAAGAGAATTTTCTAGTAAATTTAATCTTCCTTTAACAAAGCCAACTATAAATTATGAATTTCCCAAGGCTCAGCTTGCTGAAACAAAGAAATACTGATTTTAGTATTTAAATTAATTATGAATTAACCCTAAAATGTATACACGGATTTAAATTAAATATTTTTGTATAAGAATAAATAATACAATCTCTAAGAAAATGCCATTTGTTGTGGCCAAGAGTCTCCTGGCATTTCTCCTTATGCAGTCGAAGCCGGCGCGTGCTAAGGGGGAGATCCCAGGCAAAGGAGGCCTGGGGAAGGTGGGCCCAGAACCAGGACCAAGACCAGTCAGGGAAAAAAGTCAGGAAGAGAGAGAAAGAAACGAGGAGGAGGAGGGCGCAGCGCGTTGATGCACAAAAGCATTTGCTGCGTGTAAACTTGACTTTGAAATTTGCCTCATTTGCACTTGCCGGTGCAGTTTGCACCTGCTATATATATGCATATAAAAAGCCTGGATTTTTTTCTATATATAAAAGAAAGGCTTAACTGTTGCATACTCGCCGAGTGTGTCGCGGATTTCCTTCTGCTTTTCCTCGCGGGATTATTGCGGCGTAGACTCGAAATGAAAATGGAAACAGAAACAGAAATTTCAATCAACTCGTTAACGAAAACCGGTCGTCATGCATTACAATATAACAACATAACAATGCCACGGATCTCGGATCTCAGATCGTAATGTATGCAGGCCCTCCTTGTAAAAGGATCAAGTTCGTATAATATCCGGCAAACACATATTTGCTGAGCTCCGAGCTCCGAGCTCCGAGCTCGCGCAAAGGTCGTTGCTACCAGGTCGCACGGATATATGCTTACACTTTTACCTTGCACTTGTCACATTTATTTTTCCCTTTTCGCCGCGCTTTCCATTTAATATGCGAGGTGTTGTGGGGAAGCGCGGAAAAAAGAGTAAGTAAGGCAAAGGAATTTCACGGCCTTCGCGGCAATTTAAATTCGCTTTAAGACTAAATTGTGTTTCCGAGGTGAGGGTGTTTAAGAGCTTTGTGTTTTGGTAAATTCAAGTATTCCCTGTTTAATTGTATCTGTTTTTTAATTAAATAATTAATATAGAACCAAGAACCGTATTTACAACCCTTTTTACCAATATTTAAACATATTTTTTGAGCTAAATCTAAACGGAGTTTCAGATCTTTTACAGTTTATTAGTTGAAAATAAATCTACATCGTAATTATGTGCTTCAGCTATATCCTCTGTGGTTTATAGATACCCATTCGATTGTTGAGGCCTTCGATTAATCATTTTTCACTCGCCGGTTCATAAATCATGCTTAAACTGTGGATTTTTTGGGCGCGGCGACAGCTTTTGACCGCGGCGAGTGGTTCGCACCACTCTTGTGCCTCCGAGGTTGCAACCCGGATGCGGATGCGGATGCCGAAGTGGACATGGACGCGGGCACGAACGGAGCGCACGCGTAACCTTTGCCACCCAAAAAAAAAAAGAGGACTCAGGCCCAATCCCAGGACTGGGCGCCGGACATGCAAAAAACAGTATGTAAATTCGGTCGCGGACATCTGGGGAAGTTGTCAACCCGATTTGCCGGCTTATTTTGAGTTCAGAGGCGGAGCACACCAAGGGGAGGCTATTTTCGAACACTAAAGAATAAATCCAACTAAAAAAACTAAGAAATAATATTAAAAAATTTAAGTAACTAAGAAAAGCGACTTTTAAAGCTTGTAGGTATTTTTAAATTTATTTTTTAAGAGATACCCAATAATACAAGTAAGTTCCAGGCTTGGAAAGAGGGTAATATTTTATTACATATATTGTGATATTTACTCAACAAAAACATCAACTTAAATTCCATTGGGAGACTTTAACCCCCTTTCAGAGCTTGCTCACCTCGCCACTGTCCACAGACTGTCCGATTTCACTGACGACCCACCCGACCCGATGTCCGAGAATTGGACTTTGATGAAACAGCAGACAGGGGTCACTTGCGGTATTAAATATTTTGAAGAGGGTCGTCGCCGCCGCCAGCCCCGCCAGTAATTTCCAGCCTGATTTATAATTTATATTCCATATTTTTACTCGAGGGGTCGGAATCGGAATCGGAATCGGTCAGTCGCAGTTCAGTTCCTGTCACGCCCAGTACTTCATCAAGGGGTTGAAAGTGGAACCTCGGCCGGCTTTGGCCAGTCCGGGGTCTGGAGAGACACAGGTCAATTCCTTGGTTAATTAATTTGGCCAGCGGGACTTGCAGTGGCGGCGCCTTTAAGGGAATTGAGTCCTGATTATGATTTGCATTTATTATGGCTTGTTATTTGTTGCTGTTGTTCCAGCTGGAGTTCACAAGCCAGCCGATGTGCACTCTAAGAAAATAGAAAATAAATATTAATAAGATTAATATATATTCTAAGTAAAATTTAATAAAAAAATAATTAAATATTAAAGTTAGACACAAAAATAATTGAAATAAAATAAAATAAATAAATATAAATATGTATATTTATAAATTCAGAGTAAAGATATCTTTCCTAGACTTCAGAACATGCTGAAAAAATATATAGATCAATAAATAAGTAAGAAAATAAGTAAATAACTTAATAAATATTTAATACCTGAATTAAACAAGAAAAATACTCAATTCTTTAACCAAAAATCGCTTCTACGACTTACAAAGATACTTTTGTACGGCGATTAAATATTATTTTTCTGCATGGAACCGATAACCGAGGGCCATGGTTGGGGGCGGAACATTTTATCGGGTCAGCCAAGCATGCAATGTGCCCGGGCTCTGGGCTCCAGGACTCCCCCGCACTCACAACCCCATTTTTGGGGCTATCCAATCTGGAGTCCTTCGATGGCAGCAAAGGAAGCGCCTTCGAACGCACATCAATCTGGGCATAATGGCCTCGGATAATAGTGTTTGTTTGTGTGCCAAGGTATGCGTATGCAAAATATACACACACATCCATAGATATAAATTCACAATGTATACAAATTCGGAAATGGGATGGGATGCCAGGGAAGGGATGTGAGTTATGGGCTCGTGACGAAAGCGAATATTTTTGGGCATAGATATGTGCACTCTCATCTTCACATCATTATTTACAGAGGAAAAGCCTTGAAAGGAATCTTTAAAAAGTCCAAATATGGTTTCTTTCGGGAAAGCAACTTTGCCAAAAGTTATAAAAAATATCTAAGCCTTTGCAAAATCATAGAAAATCACCCTCTTATTGTTATTCAGTGATTAAAAGAACGTGTCACGCACACATCGCCATCTACCTCAGGTGTGTGCGCTCCTATCCTGTCTATCCTGGCGAGCACTTTTCAATTTGCCGGCAACGCGGCGTATGCGCGATGGCAATCTGTTCGCCCCGCTTCCCCACCTTCCACACCTCATTCCCCCCCGCTGGCTCCTTGAGCTCCTTGAGCAGTTTTCCGATTTGAGATTTCAGCTTTCAGATTCCGCTTTTGTATATTTTATATTTTATGCATGATTGTTATTGTTTGCAGTTTGCGTTGGAATAACGCTGCTCGACTTGATCCGAAAGCGGCTCATGTGCCTCCCTGGCCTCCTTATCTGCCCGGCATAACCTGCTCCTGCTCCTTAAGCTCCAGCCACTGCTCTACATACAATTTTCGGCCGCAATTACCGAGCGTATATACATATACTATATATTTGTGCGTCGAGCGAACCGATTGTACGCATCATATTTTATTTATTTTGTTTTCTTTTTTCGTAAATATAAGCGCGCCCATCTCATTTGCATATAAAGCCGGGGTGCCGAGGAGCGAAACCCATTCGAAGAGCCCATTTTTTAGACCCGAGGCCAAGCGAAACCGAAACCGTAACCGAAAACGGGGCAGATGTTTTCGCTCACGGCGTAACCTCAGATTTGCGATTCAGGAGCCAGGAGCCAGGACCCTGGACCTCGACCCGAGGACACACCGGACAGCCTACAAGTGGGCCTCGTGTGCCTTAATTGAAAACGAACTGAAGCGGGTTCTTTTAGAGGAAATACACTTTTAGAAGGGTTCATGTTTGCAGTTAATTTCGTAGTCCAACTCCTCAATTGTCTAATTGAGCATTAATATTTTATTTCGATTTTATTTTAACTCTAATTAAGCATTTATATTTTATTTAGATTTTATTTGTACTCGCAGTTTGTCCAAATTAATATTTACTCCTTGCTTTGAACAATATTAAGCTTAGTAATGAGTAAAAAACATAAAATATTCATACAATAATCTTGTTCCAAGGGATTTAACTTTAATTTGTCCAATATAAATAAAACAATAAATTGAAGGTGAAGCTAACTCGAGGTCTAACCGGCTTAATTTTTTCATACGTAAATCAAGACACGATTTTCTGCCAAGATCACACACAGATCTTATTGTACAGACATGTTTCGATCGATACCACATCGATTCTCATCAGTGAACTTTGCTGTGTAAAAACAGTAAAACAATAAAGCTATTTTTAAGAAAATTACTAACCAGTCTTAATATTCTATCTCACTGTTTTGTATATATTTTATGTCCCAAAGTTTCCCAGTTGTATCGAAATTTCCAAGAGATCAAGAAGTGAAATTAATGCAATTATGTAAAATAATTCTTTGGGATGAGTGCATTAACGATCTTTGGAGACAGTTAGTTGAAATAAGGAAATATTCCTTTGAAATAATATAAATGACAAAAGTTGTTAAATTAAATGAAGACCGGAACGATGCTTGTACTTAATGTAAGCAATCCCTTACTACATATTCCTTGCAACCCCTTCAAGGAGGCCTTTCGCTTAATCAATTTGCTCAAGTCCGTGCTAAAGACTGGGCTCGTGTGTGGATGGATGGATGTTTTCGGGGCCAGGGATTACTCCATTGGTCACGTGTCTTCAAATGCTGCAAACATGCGCATATCCAGCAAGGATACAGGGATACAGGGATACACAGGGATACTAGGATGGGGGAGTCCTAAGTGGGGCAGCAGGCTCTCAAAAATCAACGTCGAACGTCGGGGGCTCAGATTGTTTAGCACGGCGGTTTTGGCCACTGAGCGGGCACCGAAGCCTAAGGACAACCGATGGCAATGGCAATGGCTGCCAGGATATATACACACGCACTCCCACACACACACGAGGCAAGGAGACAATACATATGAGAGAGCGAGTACATATGCCGAAAGACGAAAGAGCGAGCGAGCGGCTCTTGCATTCCATCCTGCTCACTCACTCGGCCTGTGTGTGTGCTAGTGTGTGTGTGTGGATAATTGAGTATCAGTTTAGTGTCTGTGGTGCACTGAGAGAAATTTGATATATATTTTAAATTTATGGGAATATACTGGCAGTTTGGTAAATACTTAATCTTTGTTCTTCTTTGATTTAATTTGTTAATTTTTTCAGGTTTTCCTTCTTTAATATGAGTTTAAACTTTAAAGAGAACTCTCAATACTTTATTTATTTTTATTATTATTTTATTATTATTTTTTCAGTGTACCTGCAGGGGGGAAGGTGCTACTTGGACGCTGGCAGCCAAAGTTTTATTAATGTTTGGCTCCGCTGGCTGGGGTGGCTCTCCCTTCCTTCCTTGCCTTTCCTTTCGCTTTGCAGTTGATTTAGCTAACTCGTAGTGGGGGCCGACATATCCTTTGGTCCTGCCATCATCGTTCCCCCCCTCCATTGTCATTTATCATGTGATGTACATACACAGGCACATAGGAGTGTGTGTGGGTGTGTGGGTGGGAATTGTTATCAGTGGCATTGCGAAGCCAAGTGGAACACACGCGCAACTCGAACCGATTGCCAATACACACATCCCTGCGCATCTGTGTATATATTTATATATATATGTACACATATTTGGGGGGCGGAAGGGGTGGCAGGTGAGAGTGGAGGAGGGTTTTTTGGTTTTGTGTCAGTTGTTTTTGGGCTGCAAAAGTTTATCTTTTCAATTTCGAGCTCTTGGGGTTGGCGTGTGTGTGTGTGTGCCACATATGTGCCATGTGTGTGAGTGGGTGTCCTGCGTCCTGCGTCCCTTATGTATGCGTTGGATTAGGGTTGGTCCTGCCGCGGCAGTTTATTTATCCACTCGGCACTGAGGACTCTCCTCTGCGAATCGGACAGTGGCCATATCAATCATGCCCTCTCACCTCGCCCATATCCTGGGCCTTATATACTTGGTGCTCAGCATCCTTCCTTGGAATATTGATGCGGCTGAGAGTGCTACTGTACCCACTGGGGACCTTGTTAGTATTTAATTGAATTAAATATGAAAGGAAACATTTTTCGTATCACAAATAATTAATGCAATGCTCGTGATATGTTTTAATATTAATATAACCTAATTCCTGTTGCCAAAAGGTGAATATTTTTCATCCGGGAACAACAGGCGAGTAGATTTAGATTAGATTTAGCTTAGTCAAAGCTAACAGAAAAGAGTTCTAGTTTGTTACCACCCAAGAAAATCATAAAAAACACTATTAAATAAATTAATAATTCTTTCAGAAAATATAAGTACAATTGAATAATAAATATCGAAGTTAATAAGCAAAAAACTTGCAACCTTCGCCACAGATGATTAATTAAATTAATATGTATATATGAATATCTTTATTATTTCTAGAAGCTTTTTTTTTTTAAATCGATCAAATTTGTAATTTCAGAGACAGAGATCCTCAAGCCTATATATTGTTTTCTATTATATATTTTGAGTAGCACAAATAATCAGGCAGTGCCTTTTCAAGCCCCAAAGTTATGTACTATATGCCATAGCCATGTTCTCTATACCCAAAAATCCCGATTTTGGGGGCGTAAAGCTCTAAACTCCTGTGCCCACGATTGGACGCATTGTGTTGTGCGGGACACAAGTGGGTGTGATGGGTGTGTGCGAGTTCAAATACTAGTTGAGGACCTCCATTGCTGTACGCATTCATTAGCGCATGTCGGATCGGTTCTGGATTGTAGCTCCTTGCCCCTGCTCCCTGTGGCTTTTGGGAACTTTATTCGCGCTGTTCAAGTTCTCGGTTCGGCAATTTATGGTTAGAAGATTTCGCATATGCCCCAAAACAAAACACATTCCTACTTTTACCCCGTTTTCTGGCTGGGATTCTCCTTCCCGTTCCCGTTCCCGTTACCCATGGTTTTTGGGGGAATTTTCGGCAGATCTTCTTGGCCATTTTCGCGCTGCTCTAATGCCGCTTTTAATTGGCGGCCCACACACATAGATATATGTGTGTATATATGTGTATACACACACGTATCGGTGGGCGAGTCTGTGGGCGTGGCATGTGTGGTAATTTAACTGCAAGCAGCCAAAGTTTATGGCTAAGTGCGAGTATATAGCGATGGCCATGTTTCCCCCTTTCCCAGTGCTCAGTTCTCCGTTCAGATTTCCCCGATTTCCAAGTCATACCCCCTTCCATATTGCAGCCCCCTTGGGTTCTTTGTTTGCCTCTTCCCCCTCTTTTAGGCACTGGGAAAACTTGAAGATATATATTTTATTTTTAATATTTAAGGTAATAAGAGTTACAAGAGATTGAAGGTGAAAAGGTACCTATTGGCACGTAATAACATTTTAATATTAAATTTATATATTAAATTTCAATTTTCCCCGAGTTATTTTTTAGTGTATTTCCCCCTTTTTGGGTTTCCCCTTTCAATCCCCTCTCCGCTCTCCTTGCTCTGCTCTCTGTTTAGACGACGACCGATGACGAGGACGATGGCTCGACGAGGACTTCGTGGCTCCTCCTAATTGCAAAGCCTCAGCCCGCTTCGCCAGTTTTGCCAGTTTCGCAATTGTGGCTACCAAGTGGGCTAAAACAGGGGTTGTGGTGGTGGCCAAGTGGGCAGTGGGTGGGCTGCCTCCCTCCGCCTTGTCTCGTGTGTGTTCAATAATGCGAGCTTCATGTGTGGCCCCAGAAAGTGCAAGAAGGGTGTGGCCTCTCGTTAATTTTCTGGCTTTGCTGGGATTAATTATGATACCTTCAGGATTTACAAGAATTTCAATTAAATTTAAATGGAAATACGTTCCCATATTTATCGATAAGTTATCGATAATTTAGCTTATCCGGATCCCAAGAGAATTTCAATTAAATTTCAATGATCACGGAAAAGTGATTCCCTTATTCATCCAATTAATTAACGATTAAGAAACAGGGTCTTACCTTCAGAGCCGAATTCCTTTAAGACCTAAAAGAACTTCAATTAAATTTCAATGGAAAAACTTTGTACATTTATCGATTAATTATCGATAAATTGGCTTATCCAGATCCCAAGTGATCCTGATCAACGGCAATTGATTTCTTGATCCCTCCAAAAAGAAGACAATGTCTTACCTCCCGAACTGTATTCCTTTGGCTGCCAATCGAGCTGCTCCTTTGGCCTAATAAAGATGTCAATCCCTCGATAGGAGCAAGCGATAACGATAACAGTGACAATTGGCAATTGGCAATTGGGAATTGGCAATGTCGAGGTTGTTTCGGTGTGAAATTGAAATTTCACAACGCTGACATTTATTGACGAGAGGCGCCCGCTGATTAATGATAAGAATCTGGAGAATCCGGCAAAGAAAAGGGGGTACGGAGCTCGTTTGAATTCTGACATAAATCAAATAGCTGCATGCTCATCCGCATTTTGAATTTGGAATAAAAAATAAAAAGTAATATGGAAAAGGGTTACGGGTAACGGGCTGTGTGCAGCATAATGGAAACAACCGCGAAATATCTATTGACAGTCGGGTGTCATGTTTATCCGAGGTTGTTATCCCATTTTGGCAACACTGCGATTTATGCTCGCCGCCCCGAATATTTCGCATTTCGAATAACGTCGAACGGGCGGATCTTCCCGGACAGACAGACAGATAGATTGAGGGACTCACAGATGCAAAGATACAAGGATGTATAGAGACACACAGGGGCCGCACAATAGATACAAATGCGCATTTTGCATTTGTTGGCTGGCGCCTTTTTTTTGCTTTTTGTTTTATATGAGATTTGTGTGTCAAATTTCCATTAGCCCCGTGCACCCTTTCCACTTCCACCCAGCTAGCTTTCCCACCCCTTTGGCCGCGCAGCATGCAAATGCTGCCAGGATCCAGGATGCGTGCGCTGATTGCTCCTGCTCGGCATGTCCTGGGTTGCGATGGGCTACGTTTTTTATATTTATATTTTTTTTGCACCCAGTTACCCCGGACTCGGAGAGGGGTAATACAATATCCTTCGGCTTCCTTGTCTATCCTGGCTGTTTTTTTTTTGCCACTGCAATTTCGCTGTTTTTTGTGGCTGACTGACTGCCCCTTATGCTGCGAATTTTTTGTTTGATAATTTATTATTTTGTAAGCATTCAAATGTGATTCTGTCGCGGCTGCTACTGTCGAACAATGAAAGTTGATTTACATACCGAAACGATGGCAGTTTGATGTCCTGTCCCAGTCCCCGTTGTCCTTTACCCTTTTTTCCTGTGACACACAGCGAGAGAGAGAGGATGGCTGCACTCGGGGAAAAGTAATAGTAAGTCAACGAAGCTATAGATATATAAATTAATTTATATTGGTAAGTATGATGAGGGAATAAAATATATTTCTTTATCTTTGAAATAATTGTTTTCTTGTTTAAATAAATATTATTAGCAATTTTTAGGAATAAGTAAGTGTATTTAATATTTTTATTAATTAGAAAATAGACAGAAAAGGGAAATTAAATACATTTTAATATATTATAATACACAGAATTTAATTTACTTTAATATAGAGAAGGTTCGTTATTTATTTGCTAGTTTGAAACAATTTATGGCAAAGAAAAATACATTTGAATTTAAATTATTAGCTTACTTAATTAAAATAATACAATAATTGACATAAACAGAGGGTTTCTTTTAAATATATTTGTAAAATATGCAGAAATAAATTCACATTTATTACTATTAATATTTTAACAGTAATAGCTTGCTTATTGTACGTTTAAAATGTTCTTAGCTCCTTAAAACAAATTTTACAAGGTAGGTACAATTTATAAATTTAAATATATTATCTTCCCTTATAATATATATTTGAAAATATGCTGAAAATATATTAAATACACTACTTAATAAATTTTAAAAATGCTTTTAGCTTATATTATATTTATAATATTTATAATATAATATTTATAATATTTATAAATTATTAAAATAAAGACTTATATTTCTTTCAGTGCCAATTGCATGTCAGAACCCGGATGGAAATGGAAGAGGTGAGGCGATAGATATTTATGGGTTCCTACACAGTGAGAGACAAAAGTCAGCGGCAACAATGGGCGCTGGCAGCAGAATTTTTATGCATCGCATCGGCGCCGCCGGCAATCGCACTTGATTAGAATTATTGATTGCGTATCGAAATTGGCTCTGCACACTTTGTTACTCGCACATGTAGCTTAGATCTGTATCTGTATCTGTAACCGTAACTGTATCTGAATCTGAATCTGTTCCTGCAACTCTGCCTCTGCTTTTGCTCGTCGAAATATGTCACTGTCGCTGCTCGCAATTTCCATTCAAACAATTCAAAAATAAATATTCCATGCGAACGAAGCTGAATTTGAGATTGGCCCGCGTATCCTTTATATATTTTTGCGAAAATAATCATAATAAATATGCGAGAGCATAAAGTGTGTTGGCAATCTGGAGCTTCTGCAAGTCCTTAAACTGGGAATCTATATCCAGCATTGGAAATTTATTTTAGGTTTTGAAAGTTAAAAGAAAACAAGTATGCAAACGCGTTAAATATATTCAAATATCCTTCGAATCCTCTTCATCTCTGAGTATGTTTTTCCTGTAGCCACTACTGCAAAGGAGGCTATAGGATATTATGAAGCAAAATCTGTTTTCACGGACAGACAGGCGTATCAATCATTAGCAGGCAGAGGGATCCTGCGAGAAGGGTTGGCCAATCCACCGCAAATGTAGAGGATCTCGCTCGTTAGGATGCCGCGGATGCTATGCAGTCTGTGTGACCCTCGACCTTTGAGCCCCGAGTCACCCTCCCCTTGCCTACAGAGGACCACAAACGAGACCCTCATCCTCAAGCCCGTCCTCATCCCCATGCCCATCCCCGCTTCGTGTGTTTGTTGTTTGCATATTAATGTTGGCTTTTGTATCTGTTGCGGCAGCTCTCGAATTTTGATTGCGAATCTGCGGATTAAGGTATTTGCGCACGTATAATTAATTGGATGGCGATGGCACGACGGCTACTGGTGCACGTGTCCCTGGCCCAACTCTACAGATGCATGCAGATATATCTGCTATATAGAGGGAAACTGGGCCGCAGTAACGCAGCGGGAGATGCAGCCGCGAATGCAGGCAGCATTTGCATTGGAAGCGGAATCCTTAAAAAAGGATCAGCTGGCGGTCCCTTAAACACACAGATTTGAATGTGATTAAATGCAATAATCGGTGGGATTTAATGAAACGTTTGTTCTATGAGATATTTTATAATAATATCTATTATAATAATATCTAAAAATAATTTAGGGAAGAGTAATTCCTTTGTTTATTCTATTAAATCGTGGAACCAAGCTTGAGATTAATTTATTTGTGTTTATTTTACATCCTTTCTAAGCAGTTTTTCAAGGAGGAAGGCTAACTCCCCTTCGAATTTATCCCCCAAACATAGTTTTTAGGCTTAAATTCCTGCATTTATGGCCTTTGTATCCTGTGCGCCAATGGAATGTGTTTGATGCAACACAAAGCGTGCGAATAGTTTGGTTTCCTGGCAAGGATACAAGTATCTAAGGATAACCTTTGGGGAGGCATTCGGAAAATGCCAGCTCCGCTGAGGCCCGGCGGTAATAAATAAAATGAACTTGGCCACGCATCATCATCATCATCAGAGGCATCAGAAGCATCAGGATCAGGAGATGAAGGCCCAGAAGCAGCTACAAAGAAATGCAATCAATTTAAAGTTAAATTTTTGGCATATCGAGGCTTACACACACACACACTCAGGCATATTGGCCCAAGGGGAGTAGGTAAAATACATTGAAACACTGCGAAAAATAACTTGTACTTTCCAAAAGTAAAAATTTTAAGTGGAAAGTTCCTTTTGTTTGGTTTTGAAAATGATTTCTGGCACACAAAAAATCAGTGCATACTTTAAGACAGTTTTTCTGGTGATTTTTCTTTGAAAACTCCAAATAATATATTATTAAATTAGTATTTTGCACTGTGCAGGCTGTCACGTTAAACCCACCTATTGACGCGGGGGCCAGGCCATCATTGGAAGCAGCTTCCCCCAAGGAAAGGAAGCCTGGGCATGGGGAATGGGAATGGGATTGGGACACACACACACAGGAGCCGGGAACATCCCCGTTGAGGATGTCGCTGCCGGATGGCCACAAAAGACATCATGGCTGCCGCGTCCTGACGCTTCACTGGATACTTACTGTGAAAGTAGACCCATTGAAGCTCGCACACATACGGGGGGATTATGTGCGTGGTGCGGGTGCGGGCGGGAGTGTGGGTGCGGGTGTGAGTGTGTGTGACAGCAAATGCCAGAAAACCCACCCCCTGGGCAAAGTCCACCCTCGCCAGCACACACACACACATGCTGGCAGGCAGTATAAGCTAAATCCTTAGCCTCCTGTGCGAGTGTGGAGTGTGTGTGTGTGGCCAGCGAAGCATCATGGCGGCAGTCATGTTGAAATTTTAATTCCTCGCCCACTCAATTTGCTCACCACCCCCCTCCACACACACCACACACACCGCACACCATACAGCAGCCCCCCCCAACCCCTTATTGTTGCTGTCTGGCACTCAAAAGTTGTCCCCACATGCTGGCGAATATATGTGGATGTGTGTGTGTATATAATGCCCCTCGTGTGTGTGTGTGTGTGTGTGTGTGTGTGTGTGTATATACCTCTTTTGGGGGGTGATGGTTATCGGGGGTGGTGGGGCTGGGACAGTTGGAACAGTTGGAGGACAGCTCTCGTGTTCGATAGCCAGGGCACAAAACTGGGCGCACTGGCAGAAAATGTTAGCCTACTTTCCGAGGCTAAAAGAAATCTCCAACAGTTTGAAATCAATTAAAAGTGTGTCCAAAAGTATATTATAATATATTTAACTCTGGCAGAAATGTTAGCCTACTTTCCGAGGTTAAAAGAAATCCCCAGGGATTTGAAATCAATTAAAAGTGTGTCCAAAAGTATGCTATAATATATTTAATATATAAGTACAGTACAACTTCGACAGTCCGGACACATATAGTTTTGGGCAAGTCCGGATTATCGAGTTGTCCGGACTATAGTAGTGAAGTAAATCCATACATATGTGATATGATTTATTAAAATACATTTAATTATTATATGAAATATATACATATTATGCTTTTTTGAAAAAAGAAGTTATTTTGTGTTGACTAACTTTGTTTAGATGAATGATTTGAGCTTTTTGCTCAATCCTCTTCAACAAAAGAATATCCTGCATTTCAATATTGTTCTCCTCAGCCCACTGAATACAAACTGAAAATGCTTTCTTCGCATCTGCAGTAGATATATTTGTCTTAGTAGCCATTTCCACAATGTCGTCTTCAGAGTCTGTAAGCTGCACTGGCGATTCTTTTTGTTTAGCATGTTCTATTATTTCGTCATCCGAAAACTCCATTGAAAATTCATTTTCACCAGTTGCCCAATCATTGACATCTTTTTCAGTTAGGTCATTACTGAATTTTAAAGCTAGAATCAAATTTTGAATGGATTTTATGCCATCAGCGATGCTATCAGTCAGCAATTCTTTACGCAGATTCTGAAGAGGTATC
>VNJO01001179.1:0-30232 GCA_008042535.1 Drosophila tani | reverse complement strand
AAGGCAAAATCAGATTGCTTAGAGCTAAGTTTTCCCAGTGCTTCTGTTGGCATTCTTGGCATATCTACAATAAAAAAGAGGTTGTTTTATTTAATTCTAAAGAATTTACAAGAAAATATTAAATTTTTCACAGTTTTGACTCATATTTCTTATATGTTTTGAACCCTTTTTCTTGAGTTATATTTATAACATAAAAAGTATATAAAGTATATTTTCTTGACTTTTATTTTAAAAACTCTACCCTTATATTTACATAAATACAATTAAAGAATTATTAATTATACAAATTTCATAGAAATAATTTTAAAATCCTGGCAATAAATTCTTTATTTATTTTGTAATTCATTTTTATATTTTATAATATAAATCTTATAAAGATGTGCACTTTCTGTTGTTGTTGGCAACGTCAGGAATGTTCCACTACGTCACATCACATGAACTATTCAAATGACAAAACACATCAGCCAACTGAACCTGGAAAGGGATATCTATAAGTCCTTCCAAATCCAGATCAGTGGCATTAGCATTTTAGACATCACGTGAGTGCGAGGTAGTGGCCAACTCCCGAAACGTTTGTTTAAACCTTAAAATGGAAACTCAATCAAAAACTGAAAATGAAAGCTAAAGGGGAAAATATATATAAAATAAATTATTTAGACCATTCTTTACGCTAAATAAATCTAAAAATACCTATATTTAAGACTCTTTCACGTGTGAACCCCAAACTCAATTTAAATTGCTAAAAAATAAAGTACCAAAAGCAATAGTATCTCGTCCTTGCACTTTTTTACAGCCAGGCCCAATCAATTTCGGCATAATCAGATGGTTGGTTGGATGCTCCTGCTGCTGCTGCTCCTCTTCCTGGCGAATACTTGCCCTGGAAAAATATTGAGAGTGTCAGACACACATTGAATAAAATGGAATGGAGATAAAATGGGGGGAAAATGGGGAAAATGGGTAGGTAGCAGATGGCAGCAGGTGGAGCAGGTCCGCGGTATTGCAATGTAAGTGGCATTCCTGCCCCCGCCTTTCGCCACTGCACTTTCACATCATTTGCATGTTATTAAGCGCCATTTGATGAGGGCGGAAAAGCGAGGAAAATGTGAGTGGGCGGCAGCGGCAGCTTTGTAAAGCAAACTATCAGCGTTTTGCCCGTTGATTCCCGCTCTCACTCTCATTTTTCGTTTTCCCAGAGGAGCGGAGCGGACCGAGTATGCATTGCAAAATCAAAAGTGCAGGGTTTTCGTTTTTTTCCCCCTTCCCCTCCTCGGGTTTTTTTTCGGACAGCTTTTCGCTCGAATGCCCGCGCTTATTAGTATTTGTGCAAGGGATTTTGTGGGAGAAGGATTTGCGGTGCCCTTTTACTAGAATGCTAACAATTTTCTAAAGGATGCTAAAGGATAAGGGGTAATGGCAAGGGAGCGGGAGAGATAGGTGTAAAACCTAGCAAGTGACAGGCTTTGGTGAAAGGATTTTGCAGGAAGTTTAAGCTTGAAGAGCTGCTTTCTCACTGAATATTACAGTTTTAGGGGGACTAGGTAAGGCTTTACAGTTTGGGAAGTGGTGGGAATATCTATGAACTCTGCTTTAAAACTGTAATTTGGGACTTTTACAGGTTTTTATTAATTAATTGTTAGATTAACAGAAAATACCTTTTAAGTTGTGCTCTTAGTAAAATTATAACATAGTCGGTTATATTAAATAATTAAATTCGCAATAATATTTTATAAAATAATACGTTAATTCCCCAAGAAACTTTATTCAGTAAGAAAATTAAGTTACTTTTATTTTACTTCAACTTGTATTCTTAATAAATGCTTTGGAAGCTTCTAAACTTAATTTATTTTATCAGGAAAATGGAATTCAATATAAACTTTAAATATTTTAAAAATACTTTCGAATAATTTCCTAATCGACAGCAATTTGATCCACTTTGATCTTCCATGACCCAAGATAGTAAGGCCTGGTTAACACAAGCCACCAAAAATGCACAAAAACTAGCCAAAAAACAAAAAAGGAATTAGGCTAAACACAAAATAATAATAATAAGCCATAAACAAAAACGCACATGCGGCTGGCTTATGCTGGTAGCCAACCCAGTGGGTTTCTCGACCAACAAATTGCCACAAATTAAGACCAGATCGCGAAAAAGGCATAAACAAAATGCACCCGGCAGGTGGTAAGCGAAGCGAAACTGCATCTGCAACTGCAACTGCAACTGCATTTCCATTTGCAACCAGCAGCCAAGCTAAAGACATTTTTAAATCAAATTCGATTTGGGTCTTGGCATTTGTACGATTTACAGAGTCTGGGAATCGCCCCAGATCTCCCTCTACGTCTCGTTACACATTATTTTCCAATTGCGTAAGCCCGGCGGCTTGGGAAATGATCAGGGAAATATCTGGAATTGTTTGGATCTTAAAAATGTCACCAGAATCTGGTGAGATAATTACTGGCATTGTAGGAAAGGGCTCTGATTTTTTAATATTCAGAATTATTTATCGAATCTTCTGCAAAATTTGTGAGGGTCAATTCAGAATTTAATTTAAAAATATTGACACAAATCCGAAAAGATATTCTGTTTTTAGGATTATTTAAATCCCAATTTATCACTTTATTTTAATTTTATTTAGTTTTCAAAGGAAGAAATTCTTTGAGAAGAATTTAAAGTATTTAAAAAATAGTCTGAAGGTAATAAAAATAATTTTCAAAAATATTGAACATATTCGTCAATTAATTTATGTTTGTAATAATTTAGTTAAGTATTCTCTTTTTATAAATATTAGTCACAATAGATCACTTTAATTTAATCACCCGACTGGATCCTTTACTAAAAACTGTTTTATCCTCGATGATCACATCACATCACTGATTTAATATCACTGCTTGATCAGTCACTGATCACGTTTGTCATGTTACTGAGGTCCCAAGACGTTCCAAAAGCCTGCGTTACCCTTGACGCTTCAAAAATCAGAGATATACATATTTATTTTTATATATCTTGCACTCGGTCGAACTGTACATAAAATGCAATTAAATATATATGACTTACACCACTGCAAATATCAAAATGAGAAATACAACAAAAAACAAATTGCACACACACGAGTCCAGACACAATATTCTTTGGTTTTCAAAACGCGATTTACTTGACAATTTGCTGAGTTGCCATAAAGGGTAATTAACCCAAGAAAGCCAAGCTAATACAAAGCTTACCATTATTATTACTAAATTAATAAAAATATATGAAATAAAATAGTTTAAGTACTCAAGTACCAAAATGTGCACTCAGTGCTACACATTAAAAATAATAAAATAAAATCAGAAATATGAAAATATAAATATTTTGTATTATAATATTTTTTGGTGTTCAATAACAAAGGAACCATTAGAGCCACGACATGGGCAGTCCTGCTTTTAATTAACCGAAGAATTTAGCATTTTGGCGTCTTATTAAATATTTTCGGCAGTAAAAAAGTTTTTACGCTATTAATATTATTTTAATGTCAAACTTCATATATTTACCTTTAATGTGGTGAACAAAAATGTAATATGATATATTTTAGTCTAATTTATAATTTCTTTAATATAATTTTCCAAAAAAAATCTTTCAGACTAATGATTCTTTATATAAAACTCACATAAATGGGTTAATTTGAACTACATAAAATAAAACCAGGCAGCGCATTTACCAGGAATATCACAGATATATCACAGACATGCCTACATAATGTCCGTGCATGTGTCCCCTTTTGTAGCTTCAATGAAATCTTAGCTCTTTTTGACAGCTCTGGCTGCCAAAATGCAATTCTAAGCAAAATTATGCGCCAAAAGCGCCACAGATTGACAGGCACTGGTCGTCCAAGTGCAGCCGTGTGAACGTCTGCTTATATGGTTATATAATCTCCGATCCGCTCTCTGGAAAGCTCCTCTCGAAACCAACGCACTTTGGGGCAGAAAAATCCGTCAGGTTTTCAAGGAATTCCTGGGATTGGCTAGGTAGTTTCTCACGCCGCGCTTCCTGTTCTCTGATTGCCGTATATAGAGAAACATATAAGATATATAAAGGTAACCCAAAACCCACAGACCTGGAATTCGCTCAAGTGTGCAAGCGAATTCCCAGAACTTGCACTTGGCATATTTTCTTAATGAACCAGCTTTAATTTAAACGATTTTCTTTTATTTTATTGAAATAAAACTCTCAACAAATTAACGCGTTAGTAATTCCAAACTTATTTCTGCTGCTCTTAACGTATTTACATATATAAACCCTATATAACTCTATGCGTTCTAACCAAGATCGGTCCTACTTCTTGCTCTGAGTTGGAGTAGCCGTCGTCGTGGTTGCTGCCGCCGTTGTGGCCTGCAGCTTGATGACCTTGGAGTCAGGGCCACTTGGTCCCATCTTGGAAACAGTCCCAATATTAACCACTCGACGCACGCCAGCAGCTCCCGGTTGAGTGGGATTTGATGATGATGAGGCTACGACTCCACCGGGTCCGCGATTTGCAATCATCTGCACGGGCACCTGCTTGAGTCCTGCCGCGGACTTGAAGTAGATATTCCGTATTGGAGCCTTGCCATCCCCAGAAACCGTAGTCGAGGTGACCGTTGAGCCACTGTTGATCACCTGGAACTGGGAATAGGCCTTGGTGCCCACCTGGCGGACACCAGAGCCCGTTGGCTTGATGGTCTGCACATTGACGGCCTTGACACCGGCCGACACCAAAGATCCCGTGGCGGGATCCACAATCAGGGGGCTGCTGGAGGTCACTGCACCCGTCTTTGGATTGGTCACAATACGGATGGGCACGCGATGGGCGCCAGTGGCCACCATGTTGCCCATGGGCTTCATTGTGCTGCGATTGATGTAGACCACTTTGTTCTGGCCAGCCACTGTGGCGCCACCAGGCGATGAGGTGGTGAACAGCTGATGCATGCCCTTGTTGAGCACTATGTTTCCACCGCCCGGCTTGGCGGCGGTTGGGGTGCTGGTCACAATCCCTGTCGGCTTGTTGGCCTCCTTGATGATCTTCTGGCTGATGATGAGCGGAGCCTTTGAGGCGCTTCTAATGGGAGCTGGAAAATAATCATTAAGGGATCTTCTAGTCCCAAAGTTTGCGACTGGAAACCCACCTGGTTTGAGGTCCTTGTCCACCTGCTGCTGCTGCTGCTGCTGCTCTGCAATGTTGCCTTCGTTGTCGGCAAACACAATGGGCATGTCAATGATGTTGGAGAGATCCACATTGGCCGAAGGACTGCCGCCCGTCGCTGAAGTCGTCTTGCTGAGCTGCAGCATGGTCATGCCGTTGGCGTTCTTGAAAACCGTATACTTTTGTGTGCCCCCTGGTGAGGATACTGTCGTGGAGCCTGATGCACCCGATGTGGTAAACTGTGTCGTCTGTCCCGTCGGCGTCTTCAGGGTGAAGATCTGCTGGCCACCGGAGGAGGATGGGCCTGACACGGTCTTTACAATGCTGCCTATGTTGGTGGTGGCAGAGGTGGTGGCTACACCTCCAGGCTTGCTCACTGCGTAGTTGATGAGCTTGCTCTGCGGCGGCAGGGACTTGATCTGGACAAACTGGCTGGGGGGTATCATCTTGATCTTGGTCCCAGCAGCCAGACTGACGGGCGGCAGCTGCTTGGAGAGAACGCCACCAGGCTTGATGACCTTGGGCAGAAAGGCTCCTCCGGAAGCAGGTGATGCTTCCTCGTGGCCCTCGGCCTCATCTAGTATGAATTCAATGGATTGGTTAAGTTCTTCGCTGCTCAAATTGGATCTATCTGGATGGAGTGCACTTTTTGGGCCAGCCGAGCCACCAGCCTTGGACTGGGGTCGCGTGCGGGGTCTTCCAACTACGGGTGGGGGATGGGGGTAGAACTGTTAGTGGGATGGGGACGGACTCCCTGCGGTGCATGACTTTACCCTTTCGCTTGACAGCAAACGGATCAATGAGGCGCGGTGGCTTCGGCTTGTGCGGACGACCTGGACTCGATGGATTAGTTCGTGCGGGAATGGTATGTGGTTAGGTGGTTAGTGGTGGGTTTACATGCGGGATGATAAGGTGGATGAGGTGGATATAGGTGATAAACACAAACTCTGATGACTTACTGTGCGGCACTATCTTGGTCTTGACCGGCTGAGGCGACATATCATCCTGGCCATCGTTGAGCTTACGCTTGCGCATCTGCTGCACCGCCTTGTTGGCATTGCCATCGGCCAGGACGTGGGTTAACTGCTTCGGCGTGCGCTGGTAGCCTGCCTGGTGCATCAGGGAGGTGGGCATCCGAGGTCCGGGCGGATTGTTCAGAGTTCGGCTTACAAAATCAAAGATTTCCTCCTGTAAACCGAAGAAAATATTTGTAAACACCTCATTTAGTATTACATGGTCACACTAGTGACCAGTTGGTATAATGTTATCGATAATAGTCGATAATTAAGCTAGATTTTTAAGAAAAGAATATAATGTCACTTTGGTTTGCCGAATAAGAACGATCAGCTCGTGAAAAATCGAGAGAAAACGAAATCATTAGAAATAAAATCAATCCGACGTTATTATTTGAAAATAAAAGCCAGGGAGTTTACATAGTAAATAAACGATTTAAACGGATGATAATTGATCAACTTACCACCACCATGTGGTCCACCATGGACTGGGTAACGCCCTCGATGCGTCGCTTGCTCTTGGGCACCCTGAGCGCATCATCTGCACTGCCCACCACCACCAGCGAGGACTCGGACTGCATGCGCTCCCGCAGACCCTCCATCTCCTCCTGACTGGTGCGGGCCGAGTTCTGTCCGATCACAAACAGTATGGGCGCCTTGATGTCCAGCATGCGATCGTCGGGCATTCCGCGCGGACCCCTTATGGTGTTGTAGGCGAATCCCATGCAAACCACACAGGCCACACTCTCCGAAAGGGCAACCTGCAGGGCCAGAGCCCCGCCAGCATTAAAGCCAATGAGTATAATGCCACGGTTGGGATTATCCGTGCGCAATTCGTGGATCCTGACGCGTGTGAGGGACACAATGGTCTCGCCCACCTGGTCAAGGTTTTGGTTGCCAATTCTGTTGTCTAAAGAGGATGTAGAATTCAGTTAAATCGGTTTAAATATGATATTAATATTAAAAGAAACCCACTCGAGTTGGGGAGGGTGATCTGCACCACCTGGGTGATGGTGGCCAGCGCCTGGTACCACTTCTGCATGCGCTCCGTGACCACGCCACTGGTGGGCATCGTGGGCAGCACCACTATGATGGCATTGTGCGAGAGCTGACGTCCCTTGGGCAATATATTCGGTTCCCAGCGTTTTTTCATCACCGGTGCCAGCAGCTCTTGGCTATTATTGAACGGACGGCTGAACAGCATCTTGTCCACCAGTGTGGGCAGCTTCGTTTTCAGCGTCTGCAGCATATCCAGATAGGAGGCCATGTACGAGGGCGACAGGTACTCCATGAGCAGCGAGTGCAGCCACTGGGTGATGCGCGGCTCCCAGGCTACGCTGGCCAGAGCCTTGCGCAGACGGGAGGCGGACTTATCCACGCTCACGCGCCGATGTATGGCCTCGTGCTGGCGCTTGTCGTTGGCCAAGCGCGCCAACTGATCCTGGTCGAGTATGGAGCACACCTTCTCGAACAGTATCTGCTGCATGGGTGTCCAGCCGAATCTGTAGAGGATTCAAGGACTGGAATCAAGGTTTCTAAGAAGACCAAGCGAACTACTCACTGATTAACGCGCGCCACCCAGTCCTGCTCATCGGCATTGTTGTTCTTCACGTACTTGGCTATGCGAGCGCATTCGTTCATGGCCTCCTTGGCGGCAATCTCGTCGTAGGGCGGCACATGCACCTGCTGCATCTCCGCCAGCTCCTCGTGCTGCGGATAAGTGTGGCAGCTAGCACACTGCGGAGGATGGCGGACCAGTATATTCCTAGCTGGAGCTAGGCCATTGTTAACTTCGCTGCGAATGCTGGGTTCACGAATGTAGCTGTGCTCCATTTTCTCGCCAAACGAAGACTCACTGGGCGCCGAAATGGTGCTGGACTGGGGGATAAAAACGGAAATAAAAGGTTATTTATGCTCACTTTATAGATTCTACAAAAAAAAGATGTGGATGGACTGTGTTAGGTCAGAGATCTTGAGCGCATGCAGTGCAGGTTAGTGGGTGAACATGATGATGCCTCGGGCTTATCATTACACTCTCTGTCGGCGTGGACGGCGATGTGATGACCAGCGAGGGCGACTTTGTCGCTGAAACCGCCTTTGGCGGACTGCTGACTTTGATCGAGCCCGTCATGGAGGCTGCACTGCCCAGGGAGCCGGCCTTCACCACAAAGTACGACGCGGATCCGCCGCCCGCAGGAGATTTATTTGTTTTTGTTATGTTCGCCGACGTCGACGTCGCTGTCGCTGCTATTGCGCTTGTAGTGGTGTGACTGTGTGTGGTGTATGTGTTGTCGCCTGGCCCGACACGCGTGAGGAATTTGCTGGGGCTATAGGTGATTATCGACGAGGAGGAGGAGGAGGCGGCGGCAACCTCCGAAGATTGCGGCTTGCTGCCGCTTTTTCCGACTATTTGTTTCAGCATTTTGTTTCTGTCACTTTGTTTTTTACACTCGCTGTCTGCCGTTGATGTTCTTCCTCTTCTACGTCGTTGTTGTGCACTTGCGGCGCTTGGCAAACATGGGAAATTGCCACAACCCCTTGACGCCTGGTAGTCCCGATTATTAAACTCTCCTCGCCCTGATTTTAAACGATTTAACAAGCTGTTCCTATTGTTTTTCGGTTCTATTTTGGAACAGAACCCGATTTTCGCAATTGCTTTTGTAAAATATGGCGTGCCCTGCGGCGTTGCCACATCTATAGAACTGACAATTTGGCTATCTGGCAACTCTAGAGACAACTCTGCAGGCCCCGTATAAATATTTGTGGAATTTCACAACAAATAGGCAGGGAAATGCGAATGTCGGGACTGCAACCTGTACAGGAAGCAGAGCCCCCATAAAGGACATTCAACTTACACTCTCGCTGGGCGTGGGGGTGGTGGGCTTCGCCAGCTCTGTGTCGGAGACCAGCGGCTGGGCCTGGGCCTCTGGTTTCTGTTCCTCCTCCTGCTCCACATACTGTGCTTTGTTGCCGCCGCTCTGCAGGAAATTGTTGAAGCAGTCGAAGAACGAAGCCATATTCCGGCGAGCACCGATTTAAACAAAAACTAAATAATTCACACTCTCTAAAACAAAACGGGAAAACATCAAAAGGCGAGCGTCAAAAACCGAGCAAGAGTAGTGTTGAAACTGTGTGAGATTGCCCAACACTGCTCGTAAAAACAGCTGATTTTGCTTGGCGTGCATTTTGTTTGGAGTTGGAAAATCGCGAAAATTGGACGAATTTCGTTAAATTAGAAAGGAAAGCGGACTCTTTGGCGGCATGGAGGAGCTGCAGCAATTGGAGTACCTCTCGCTGGTCTCAAAGATCTGCACGGAGCTGGACAACCATCTGGGCATCAACGACAAAGACCTCGCCGAGTTCATCATCGATTTGGAGAACAAGCATCGCTCGTACGACTCATTTCGCAAGGCTCTGCTGGAGAATGGCGCCGAGTTTCCGGACTCCCTGGTCCAGAATCTGCAGCGCATCATCAACCTGATGCGACCCAGTCGTCCTGGCGGCGCCAGCGATGAAAAGAAATCCTCTGGCGGCGGCAAGGAGGACAAGAAGTCGCAGCTGATGAAATTATTTCCCGGCTTGGCTTTGCCCAATGACAAGTACAGCAAGAAGGAGGGCAGCGACGACGACGAAAAGGAGAAGAAGGATGTTAAAGAGAAGTCTGGGAACCACACGAAGACCGACATGAGCGACGTGGATGCTGCCATGCTGGAGCTGGAGGCTCTGTGCCCTGGAGAAGGTAAGGCTGAGGTGAAACAGACCAAGGAAACCAGTTCCAGGGATCGCCACAAGCGCCGGGAACGCAGTAGGAGCAGGGAGAAGGACAGGGACACCCGCCGGCGCAGCAGATCACGAGAAGATCGGGACAGGGATCGCCGAGAAGACCGGGACAGGAATCGCCGCCGGAGCAGATCCCGGGACAAAGACAGCCGCCGACGTGATGATCGCCGCAGAAGCAGGTCTCGGGAGGACCGAGATCGCGACAGGGATCGACGTCGCCGCAGATCCAGCTCCCGGGATCGCCACGAACGCCGACGCCGCAGTCGCTCTCGTTCCGGCGAGCGCAGGGATCGCAAAGATCGCTCCAGGGACCAGGAACGCAGCGAGAAGATGCCGCCGCCCGCATCAGCAGCCGCTATGACCGATGATCCCGAGGCTGGGAAGATCTATTCCGGCAAGGTGGCCAACATAGTGCCCTTCGGTTGCTTCGTCCAGCTGTTTGGGCTTCGCAAGCGCTGGGAGGGATTGGTGCACATCTCGCAGCTGCGGGCCGAGGGTCGGGTCACCGACGTCACCGAAGTGGTGAGCCGAAATCAGACGGTGAAGGTGAAGGTGATGTCCGTGACCGGCCAGAAGGTATCGCTGTCCATGAAGGAGGCGGACCAGGAGTCCGGCAGGGATCTCAACCCGCTGTCACATGCCCCCGAGGACGACGACTCGCTGAGGGATCGCAACCCCGATGGACCCTTCAGCAGCAGCACTTCCATGTTGAACCTGCAGGGCAATGGCCTTGATGGCGATGAGCACGAGTCCCGGAAGCGTGTGACCAGGATCTCCAGCCCCGAGCGATGGGAAATCAAGCAGATGATCAGCTCGGGAGTGCTGGACAGGAGCGAGATGCCCGACTTTGACGAGGAAACGGGTCTGCTGCCCAAGGACGAGGACGATGAGGCGGATATCGAGATTGAGATTGTGGAGGAGGAGCCGCCCTTCCTTTCCGGCCATGGCCGAGCCCTGCATGACCTCTCACCTGTAAGGATTGTGAAGAATCCCGACGGTTCCCTCGCCCAGGCGGCCATGATGCAGTCCGCCCTGTCCAAGGAGCGTCGCGAGCAAAAGATGCTGCAGCGAGAGCAGGAGATGGAGGCGCTGCCCACGAGCCTGAACAAGAACTGGATTGACCCACTGCCCGAGGAGGACAGCTCGCGGAGTTTGGCGGCCAATATGCGCGGCATGGGAGCGGCGCCCGCCGAGGTGCCCGAGTGGAAGAAGCACGTGATTGGCGGCAAGAAGTCCTCGTTCGGCAAGAAAACGGATCTCACGCTGGTGGAGCAGCGCCAGTCCCTGCCCATCTACAAGCTGCGCGACGATCTGATCAAGGCGGTCACCGACAACCAGATCCTCATCGTCATTGGGGAAACGGGCTCAGGGAAGACCACACAGATCACCCAATTCCTGAGCGAGTGCGGCTTCACGGCCAGGGGAAAGATCGGATGCACCCAGCCCAGGCGAGTGGCGGCCATGTCCGTGGCCAAGCGCGTGGCAGAGGAGTACGGTTGCCGACTCGGACAGGAGGTGGGCTACACCATCCGCTTCGAGGACTGCACCAGCCCCGAGACCATCGTCAAGTACATGACGGACGGCATGTTGCTCCGCGAATGCCTGATGGAGGCGGAGCTCAAGAGCTACTCGGTGATCATGTTGGACGAGGCCCACGAGCGCACGATCCACACGGATGTGCTGTTCGGTCTGCTCAAGACAGCCGTGCAGAAGCGGCCGGAACTGAAGCTCATTGTCACCTCGGCCACCTTGGATGCGGTGAAGTTCTCGCAGTACTTCTTCAAGGCGCCCATTTTCACCATTCCCGGCAGGACGTTCCCCGTGGAGGTCTTGTATACGAAGGAGCCGGAGACTGACTACCTGGATGCCTCGCTCATCACCGTCATGCAGATTCACCTGCGTGAGCCACCCGGCGACATACTGCTCTTCCTCACCGGCCAGGAGGAGATCGACACTGCCTGCGAGATCCTGTACGAGCGCATGAAGAGCCTGGGGCCCGATGTCCCCGAGCTGATCATCCTGCCGGTGTACTCCGCCCTGCCCTCCGAGATGCAGACGCGCATCTTTGACCCAGCGCCAGCGGGAAGCCGGAAGGTGGTCATTGCCACCAATATCGCCGAGACTTCCCTCACCATCGATGGCATATTCTACGTGGTAGATCCTGGATTCGTCAAGCAGAAGGTGTACAACTCGAAGACTGGCATGGACTCTCTGGTGGTCACCCCCATTTCGCAGGCGGCTGCCAAGCAGAGGGCTGGCCGAGCCGGGCGTACGGGTCCGGGCAAGACCTACCGCCTCTACACGGAGCGTGCCTATCGGGATGAGATGCTGCCGACGCCCGTGCCGGAGATTCAGCGCACCAATCTGGCCACCACAGTGCTGCAGCTGAAGACGATGGGGATCAACGATCTCCTCCACTTTGATTTCATGGACGCACCGCCGGTGGAGTCTCTGGTAATGGCGCTGGAGCAGCTGCACTCGCTGTCGGCCCTCGACGATGAGGGTCTGCTAACGCGGCTGGGTCGAAGGATGGCCGAGTTCCCCCTGGAGCCGAATCTCTCCAAGATGCTGATCATGTCGGTGGCCCTGCAGTGCTCCGATGAGATCCTCACCATCGTCTCCATGCTCAGTGTGCAGAATGTGTTCTACAGGCCCAAGGACAAGCAGGCGCTGGCGGACCAAAAGAAGGCCAAGTTCAATCAGGCAGAAGGTGAGTTCAACCTTGAATTAATCCCTGATCCCTTACTAATCCCATCTCCTTGCAGGCGACCATCTGACCCTCTTGGCGGTGTACAACAGCTGGAAGAACAACAAGTTCTCGAATGCCTGGTGCTACGAGAACTTTGTGCAGATCCGCACCCTCAAGCGGAGCCAGGACGTGAGGAAGCAGCTGCTGGGCATCATGGACAGGCACAAACTGGACGTAGTGTCCGCCGGGAAGAACTCGGTACGCATACAGAAGGCCATATGCTCGGGCTTCTTCAGGAATGCGGCCAAGAAGGATCCGCAGGAGGGCTACCGCACCCTGGTCGACTCCCAGGTGGTCTACATCCATCCGTCGAGTGCTCTCTTCAACCGCCAGCCCGAGTGGGTCATCTACCACGAGCTGGTGCAGACCACCAAGGAGTACATGCGCGAGGTGACCACCATCGACCCCAAGTGGCTGGTGGAGTTTGCTCCCTCCTTCTTCCGCTTCTCGGACCCCACGAAGCTCAGCAAGTTCAAGAAGAACCAGCGCCTGGAGCCGCTGTACAACAAGTACGAGGAGCCCAATGCCTGGCGTATTTCGCGCGTACGTCGTCGTCGCAATTAATGGACTTTAGTAAACCCAATTATGATTGTAATTTTTTGTATTTTAAACGCTTAGAAATATATTTTAAGTTTAAACTTCAATAGCCTTTGCGCCCGCGAAAACGCTGTCGGTTGTCCAGCTGAAATGGGGGAGATTTTCTTATATATGGTTAAGATAACATCTATAGGATGTACCCACCAGGGAGCGCTTGCACTCGTAGAAGGTGTTGCGCAGCACCTGACACTCGGGAGGAACGTTGTTGTCCTGCAGGCACTGGCGCGGTGTTTTACCCATGCGACAGCACTCGCTCTCCAGCAGGCACATCTTCAGATCAGCCCTCACTCCAGCGCAGGCCGTCTCGTCCGCCAGCCTCTCGTTGCCCTCGTAGCGCATCATTTTCAGGTTTTTTGTGCTATTTTAATGGTTATTTTCAATAATTCAGGGAATCAGTTACAAAACCAAAGGCAGCTGTTACTGTCTACCGGGCCAGTGTTGAGAAACGTTTGGGGGTGCTCAGGCTAAACAGCTGAGAGCAGGGGCGGAACGTAGAGGATGAGGTTAACTTCGACCCCTTTTGGGATGCAAGTTACAGCTTTTTGTGGAATGAATTAATTGATACACAGAATTAATTAACATTTTCTCACATTAGCTTAATTTATTTTAAAATCTTTGCTCTGGTGCACACCCCTGCAACTTGCATACCGCATTCTTTCACTTTCCAACACTACTGTCAGTGCATTTGTTGATTACCCGCACAACAAAAACATTGTGGCTTGTAATTATTTAAATGTAGCTTTTAGTACAAGTAACTTAACCTTTTGAAATGGCCTACGATGAGCGCAGTAGTGACGGCAGCAGCTCCAGCGAGACACCGGATACCTACGCCCATTTGCTGTCCCCAAAACCAGGCCAGACAACCCAGACGCCGGCAACTGCAATGCCCAAGCACATACCCTTTCCGGAGCATGCCACCACATCCGAATGGCTCAGCGAGCTGATTATGTGCGCCTTTACCATGGGCTCGGCCATTGTGCAGTTCATAAACATCTACAGGACCAACTGGTGGCTACCACAGGCGCACACAAGGCACATGGTGGTGGGTTTGATCAGATTTTTGAAGGATTACCCAGAGAAATTGATGAAATATCTTGTTTTACAGAACATAGAGTTGATTGATCCGTATCTGCGCTACCTGCTGCTCATACTCAACACGCGAAGACTGATTTATTGCCTGCTGCTGGTAAAGATTAGGAGGGGCAACGAGAAGAGCCAGCGGTGGATCCGACTGGGAATCAAGTACGGCTTTGGAGGCCTCGTTCAGCTGGCCTTGGGTTTCTGTGCCATGAAGCTATACCAGCAGCACACCTACATTTTGCTGCTCTTCCTATCCTATCCGTAAGTTATTTATTTACTAAGTATTCCGAAAAAGATTATCCTGTATCTCTAACTACCTTCCTTAGGGTCGTCATCTACCTGCTGATCTTTGGCTTCCAGCTGGAGCCCTTCCTGCGCACCAGATTCGAGCTGCCTGGCGTTTATATCAACGACCTGCCTGTCCACAGCTGCACCACCAATGCCGTGCACATCCGGGACGAAGTGGAGACCCTGCGTCATGACTTTAACAAGCGCTTCAAGCAGCTCATCTTCACCTCCATGCTAAATGCCTACTACAGTGGCTTGGTGCCCTGCTGCCTGGCCGTGTCTGTGCAGTATAATGTGCTCCGGGCCGCCCAGCACTGCATCATTGTGTGTTTGGGTGCCTTTAGCCTGTGTGCGGTGTTCCTGTATCCGGCCAAGTACAGCGATACGCTGCATCGGGCCACTCTCCATTTGGGCTGCTGGCAGCGAATCGACCGAGAGCCGGCGCCCTCGCAACTGATTGTGGCCGCCAGTGCTTTGTCCTGGTCGAAATATTCATCATATGGCCATGGCACAGTGGTGAAGCACAATGGGGGCTTGTACCGAAGCCAGGGAGTGGTCACAGTGGCCACGCCGGGAAATGCCAGCCATGCGCGGTTTTATGTAAGGTTAGTTCCCTGAAGAAGCATCACTTCTTTAACGTTTCCTTTTCCAGAAACTCTTCCACAATCCCACCATCATTTACTCCACGCTGGCCACTCTCCAGGCGGCCGTACTCCTAGTGGAGATCGGTTCGCTGAGCGCCGAGAGCGTGGAGTGGCACTTTGTGCTCTCCATTAGCTTCGTGGCCTTCACCAGCATGGGCGCCTTCTTCAAGCTGGTGCGGGACTATCTCATCACCAAGGATCTGTACAAGACCGAGCACGCGGTGGCCGCCGATCAACCCTTCCGACTACGCATGAGAGATGCATTTATGTAAAAATTAAAAGGTTAAAATTTATTGGGCAGAGCTGCTGCTCTTGTCATCGGGCGTGGGCGTGGGCGTGGGACAGGACACGGCAAAGACCCAGGAGCTGCCCTGCTTGTGGTCCCGCACCTGGATGCCGTGCTGTTGTAGCAGATTCCGCAGCTCATCGCAAGCGGCCAGCAACTGGGAGTTCTTCACTTGCCCGGCGATGGCCTCCTCCCGCATCGTGCCGCGAATAGTTAACACATCGTCCACCAGCAGAGAGGGATCGAGGCCGTGCGTTTGGGCTGCAGCGATTCCCTTCTCCTGCAGGGACTCTCTTTGAATCAACTCGGAGACTCCGAACGTGAGCATGGCCCGGTTGATGAAGTTGCCAGCGGCCAGAAGGAGATCCATGCAGAAGGCCGGCTCCATCTCGGCGTTCACGTTCTGCTCGTTGATGCAGCGACTGATGCTGCTCATCTGGTCCATCAGCACGCTGATGGCTCTCGCGGTGTCAAAGTCATCCCGCAGGCTGCTGTCGAACTCGTTGACCGTGTGGGTCAGTTGAGCCCTCAGCGCGCCCTCGTCCAGCATGTGGATGGGCTTGAGGAACTGCGTGTAGGCGCTGAGATCCGCCTGGAAGTTCTTGAAGCGCTGCAGCGTCTGGCGGGCCGTCAGCATGAGCTGGTCGCTGTAGGGCATGGCGTTGCGGTAGTTCGACAGGAGGCAGGCCATGCGGAACTCGTCGGCTGAGTACTCCTTCAGCATCTCAGTGACCGAGATGGTGTTGCCCAGCGACTTGGACATCTTCTGCTGGTCGCCCACCATGCTCAGCTGGCCGGTGTGGAGCCAATAGTTGACCCACTGGTCCGTTTTGTAGCGGGCACAGCACTGGGCCTCCTCGTTCTCGTGGTGCGGAAAGCGCAGGTCCAAACCGCCGGCATGGAAGTCCAGCTGCCGGCCAAAGAAGAGTCCGGCAATGGCGCTGCACTCAATGTGCCAGCCGGGGCGACCCTCACCGCCCCAAGGAGCCTCCCACGTGGGCTCGTTGCTCTCCGGCTTGCGGGACTTCCACAGGGCAAAGTCCGCTCTGTTCCTCTTTGCAGGATCCGACTTCTCCTCCTCGGTCTGGCCCAGCCTCTGCAGCTTTCCATAGTTCTCGCTCTTGGAGACATCAAAGTAGACGGACTTGTCCGGAGTGACGTAGGCCTTCCCGTCTGCTATTAGCTCCTGGATAAACTGCAGAATACAGGGCATTGTGCTGGTCACATGGCTGCGAACATCCGGCGGCCGGACATTGAGGCGCAGCATGTCCTGCCGGAACTCGGTCTCGTAGGCGCGAGCCATTTTCAGCCAGTCGATGCCCGAGAGCTGGGCTCGCTTGATAATCTTGTCGTCCACGTCCGTGATATTCATGGCCGTCACCAGGTTCATCTTAAAATAGTCCCGCAGAATGCGCTGCAGGATGTCCACCTTGACGTAGGTGCTGGCATGGCCCAGGTGAGCGGAGTCGTAGACCGTTGGGCCGCAGGTGTACCAGGTGACCATATGCGGGTTGCGCAATATCAACGGAACCTTCGTGCGCATCCCATGGTTGTAGACATGAATGCCAGTGTGCTGACCCAGCGGCTTTCGCCACTTGAACAGCTGTGGGTTCGTCGACGAGCCGTCATCGCCGAGGTTGCGCCGGCAGACCCGAGTGGATCCTAACCGTGCGCCGCCACAGAGTCGGAGAGCCTCTTTGCTGTAAGCGGAATGGATTGTGAATATGAGATCTAGTTTTTTGAGGCAATGAAATACTCACAGGCTGTGCATACTCCAACTCATTCTGTAAGAAAATTTGGATAATAATTCAAGATTTCAAAAATAACAAATAACATCTGATAGAAATGGCGAGGGTTGCCAGACATTTTTTCGTTTGCAGCTTTTAGTAGGGTATATCGGTTGTATGTGGAAGTTTATTTTTAATAATTCAAAAACAACAGAAAACTTAAAAAACTACTTTAAATTAATTTAAGTAACTAAACTTTTAAGTTTAATCAATAAACATATTAGTCTTCATAAAAATCTCATTCACAAAAAGCTCATAATAATAAGTGTAGCTTTAAAAAAAGGAAGCACCCTTATGCCCAGGGCTGCACAACGCCAGAGGAAAGCGAAGCCGGCAGAATGCAGTGGCTTAAACTAAAGCTCCGATTTATTTGCTTAATTTTGCTGTTTATAAGCTCAGCATGCGGCCAACTAGGACGCGATCCCAACGGCTATCTCACCTACTGTCCCTGCATGGGTAAGTCGGGCTTTGCAGCCTTCGGGAGCACCCACTAAAACCCACTTTCTTGTTAGGACGCTTTGGTAACCAGGCCGACCACTTTTTGGGATCATTGGCCTTTGCCAAGGCCTTAAATCGCACCCTGATCCTGCCGCCATGGGTTGAGTACCGCAAGGGCGAGCTACGCTCCCGCCAAGTGCCCTTCAACACGTACTTCGAGGTGGAGCCACTGCAGGAGTACCACCGCGTCATCACAATGGCGGACTTCATGTGGCATTTGGCGGACGATGTGTGGCCGGAATCGGAGCGCGTGTCCTTCTGCTACATGGAGCGAAAGAGTCTGCAGCAGGAGAAGAACGATCCGGAAAAGCCCAATTGCCATGCCAAGGATGGGAACCCGTTCGGCCCCTTTTGGGACACTTTTCACATTGATTTCGTGAGATCCGAGTTCTATGGACCTCTGCACTTCGATGTCCACCACAGTGCCGTTGCTGCCAAGTGGCAGGCCAAGTATCCACCGGAATCGTGGCCCGTTCTTGCCTTTACCGGAGCACCGGCAAGTTTTCCCGTTCAGCTGGAGAACTGCCAACTGCAGCGGTACATGCACTGGAGCCAGAGGTACAGGGATGCGGCCAGGGAGTTCATCCGGGAGCAGCTGCCGCGTGGCGCCTTTGTGGGCCTTCACCTGCGCAACGGCATCGATTGGGTGCGAGCCTGCGAGCACGTCAAGGATAGCCAACACCTGTTCGCCTCGCCCCAATGCTTGGGCTATAAAAACGAGCGAGGTCCCCTCTATCCGGAACTCTGCATGCCCTCCAAGGAGGCCATTGTGCGCCAGCTGAAGAGGACCATCAAGAATGTGCGCCAAACCCAGCCCAATAATGAGATCAAGTCCGTTTTTGTGGCCTCAGACTCGAACCACATGATCGGGGAACTCAGCACTGCGCTCACCCGCATGGGAATCAGTGTGCACAAGCTGCCCGAGGATGATCCCTACCTGGACTTGGCCATTCTGGGACAGTCCAACCACTTTATCGGCAACTGCATCTCATCGTACTCGGCCTTTGTGAAGCGGGAGCGAGACTCGCATGGCTTTCCCTCTTATTTCTGGGGATTTCCAAAGGAGAAGGACCGCCAGCAGTCCAAGGCGCACGAGGAACTGTAAAGGATAGGCAGGAATCTCTACTTAAATACTCTACTTAGCCATTTTTAGCGGTTTTCACATTCACAAAACTTATTCACAGATTCATTTTGTATAATTTAAACTGGCCAATGGGAAACTAGTTCACTAGTTCATGAAACTAGTTCACACTTTCCTTTAATAATTCAGAATGTTCATCAGAACTAGCTCTTAAAAACCGTTAAAAGCCTTTAGTTGTAAGCTAGAAAAGTATTCCTCGCAATTAACGAGATTAAGTTCCACACACTCGATTTTACTTATAAATTTATTCAAGTTATCCACGCACGCTCTCTTGAAAATAATTTAGATCGTAATTCAATTGCCCCGAAGCTTGCATATGTTGTTCCTTATGGTTGGGTGTTGTGTGTGTGTGTGTCTAGTGTATCAGCTTCTGGGTGCGGGCCAGATCCAGTTGCGCCGAGGAGACGCTTGTGAGGCCCTCGCGCACCGAGCTGAGGTTCTCCTTCCAGGCCTGCAGCAGATCGCGCAGCTGTTCCCACTGGGGAGCTCCGAAGGTACGGTGCATGGTGGAGGAGATGTGCACCTTGCGATTGGCCTGATCCAGGCGGGCACGGACCAGTTTCGTCTTCAGCACCTCGATAACGAAGGGCTCCACCTCGTCCTCGTTAATCTGCAGCTCCTTGGTCAGCGTCTCGAAGGTCATTTCGGGGCTGCTCTCCGCCAGCTGCATAAAGGTCAGCAGACGCATCTTCTTCATGTTCTGCTCGTGGTTCAGGCCCTGCGAGGTGACAAACTCCCTGTGATCCTCGTAGAACTGGACATACGACGGCAGCTTCTCCGAGACGAAGATGGACAGCAGATCGTGGATGAGGTCGCCTTCCAGGAAGCGCACCGGCTTTAGCGACAGCAGGGGATCCAGCAGGAATGTATTGGGGTCGGCCAAAGCGGTCACAATGCACTTCATGGCATCCTCGCGGGCGACACAGGCATTGTCAGCGGTATAGGTGCCCAGCAGCTCGATCATCACCTTGGAAGACAGCTCGAGGTTGGTGTCCTTGGTCACGTCGTGCAGCAGGCGGTAGAGCTTCTGCATCTGTTCCGACGAGGGCGGGCAGTTGGCAAACTGGGTCTTGAGCTGGTCGACGCCGGTGAAGACCTCCAGCACCTGGTCGCACTGCTTGGCCACCTGCACGAGGTGGTAGTAGACATGGTAGCGCAAGGGAGAGGCGGTGTCCAGGTTATTGAACAGGCGCCACAACGACTGGAGGCACACCTTGGCCAGTGGCTGGTGCGGGGCCTTGGTCATCTTCTCGCAGTAGGCCAGCACAATGTTCTCGCCGCGATCCAGGGGAATCTATAACATGGAACTTTAGTTAAGATGCACTGCTTTGTTAATTAATTACTCACAGTGATCATGATGGAGACAATGCTGTTGAGGATGCCGTCAATCTGCGAGGGCTCGCCGTCTTTGAAGCAAACATCGCAGACGCCAATGATCTTGTGCAAATCATCCTCCACACCCTTGTTGGATTTCTCCGATGAGATTTCGGCGCCCAACTTCTTGAAATACTTGCGCAGCTCTTGCACCTATTCGAAAGTTGTAGAAAATTCGCAAAATATTAGTATTGTTTTGCAGGAAGAGGAAGACATAACCTCAATTTCGCCTGAGCAGCCGCCTGAAAACATGGTTCAGGCTCTGCAGCGCCACTTTACCTGCTCGTCCAGGGACAGGTCTATGAATACCGGATGCGAAGTCATGGTTTCTTGAATGTTATTTCAATTATTTAAACAAATGCAGTTGAAAATAACACGCACACGTCTTCGGCGCTATGACAGCTCGAAAGGAAAGAGAGCGAGCGGAGCTGACGGGCTGGCGTTTTTTCCGCTAGCGGGGGAGTATTTATATTTTTAATTATATATAATCAAGCTGAATAGACCTTTTAAATTAAGGAAAATTTGTTTGGATTATTAGAATTATTACGCTGAGTTGAATATTGAAACTAACTTGATTAATAGAGTGAAATTTATGAAATGTTTTGGCGGAATTATAGCCAGAAAAGTGGCCAAGTATGTTTAGAGTGACCAGCCATTATCTAGTATTATTCTCGCTGCTTTTATCCACTGGATATGGTCATACTAAAACTAAAGCTAAGTTATTCCGCATAATAACGTTTTATTATATTTACTTAACGGTCGCGGGGAGCACGCCGTGCTTGGTAATTAAAGCAGGAAATTATGAAATACTCGAGAGCGGCCCAGCGCACGGCTTCTTAGAGGCCCCAGAGACCCGCAGCAGGCGGTGCAACAGTTTCTAGTCAATATCACTCCGCTCCTCGGAGAAGCAACTCGTGATTACATCGCACCTACATATGGCCACCTCGGAATTCGTGCTGGGAGGCCTGGCCTCCGTGGGCGCCACCTTCTTTACCAACCCCATCGAAGTGATCAAGACTCGGATCCAGCTGCAGGGCGAGTTGGCGGCCAGGGGGACATATGTGGAGCCCTACAAGGGCATTGCCAATGCCTTCTACACGGTGGCCAAAAACGACGGCCTGCTGGGCCTACAGAAGGGACTCTCGCCCGCCTTGTACTTCCAGTTCATCATCAATTCCTTCCGGTAGGTAGTGCTTTTCATTTAGAATTCTGCAGTTAATCTGAATATTGTTTTGTACCTTCCGCAGTCTCAGCATTTACTCGGAGGCAACGGAGCGGGGTTGGATGCATAACCGGCAGGGCGAGGTATCCTACGGCTTGGGCCTGATGTGGGGCGCCATTGGCGGCGTCGTGGGCTCCTATGCCTCCAGTCCCTTTTTCCTGGTACGTCCCACTGCTAATGCCTGATTGAGAGGGGGTTACATAAACAAATAAGCTTATCTATCTGCGTGGAGGCGCCGCATGCTCATCACAGTCTTCGGACTTTGTGAAAGATAAGAAGCTGCTATTGACAATTGCTAGGCCAAGATATGCAGAGAGTATTTTAATTTGTTTATTAAATAGTAAACAAATTTAGGGTTTAAGAGTTAAATAGTTAGGGAAATGCTCTTTAATATGTTTATTATTGTATTAACTATAAACTCTCCCTTTCCGATTCCAGATCAAAACTCAACTGCAATCGCAGGCCGCCAAGCAAATCGCTGTTGGCTACCAGCATGCGCACACTTCCATGAGCGACGCCCTCAGGCAGATTTACAATAAAAATGGTATTCCTGGCCTCTGGCGCGGATCGGTGGCCGCTTTGCCCAGAGCTGCTCTGGGATCGGGCGCCCAGATAGCCACATTTGGCAAAACAAAAGCCCTGCTATTGCAGCACGATCTGGTGACGCAGCCCACGTTGAACTCCTTTTCGGCGGGACTCATTGCTGGCTCCATTATGTCGGTGGCCATAACGCCGCCGGATGTGATCACCACTAGGTTGTACAATCAGGGCGTTGACGCCGAGGGCCGTGGCCTGCTCTACCGGGGCTGGATCGATTGCTTCGTTAAGATCCTGCGCTCCGAGGGCGTCTATGGTATGTACAAGGGTTTCTGGGCCAATTACCTGCGCATTGCCCCCCACTCGACGTTGGTGCTGCTCTTCTTTGACGAGCTGATCGCCCTGCGCACCAAGTACGGCCTCCAATAGCTCCCCCTGAGCCGTGTTTAGCTTAACTTTAAGTACAAAAATTGTTTGACCTGTTGTTTTGTTAGCCAGTGTAGTGCGTAGCTTAGAATTCCTTTATCCAATCTCTTATGCTTAGCATAGTTATAGCCCCAAGAACCAAATTGTGCCTTCAGTAAGCTAATGTTAACATTAAATCAGAGCTGTTCCTCTAGCCAGTAACTGTGCAATAAAACCCCGTTCATTTGTTACTTTTTACACACACTTTGTCTCGGTCTGCCGCTTATCATAAGGTTGTTGGGTTGCGTTTAGTGATCGCTAGATTGTCAGCGAGAACGCACGGGGATTCGATGGCTACGTCGGATTTTGTGCTGGGTGGCGTCGCTGCTATGGGCGCTGGAGTGTTCACCAATCCCGTGGAGGTGATCAAGACTCGCATTCAACTGCAAGGAGAACTGGCCGCCAGAGGATCGCATGCCCAGCCCTACAAGAGCGTCTTCCAGGCCCTCGTTACAGTGGCCAAAAACGATGGTATCCTGGGCCTGCAGAAGGGCCTGGCGCCAGCTTTATGCTTCCAGTTTGTCATAAATTCTTTCAGGTGAGTATAAGGATATTATTCGCATAAGATCCTTGAGTTTCGAACTGTTTTATTCACAGATTAAGTATTTACACCCATGCCGTGGAGCAGGGTTGGGTGCACAACAGCAGGGGCGAGATCTCCTTTGCCCGCGGCATGTTTTGGGGCGCCTTGGGCGGCGTTGTGGGCTCCTATTGTGCCAGCCCCTTTTTCCTGGTAAGCGATTATGTAAATCAAACCTCAGAGGTGTCCGTCGACGCTTGACAATGTCTGGCGGAGATAAGATAAGCCCCCGTGTTGCCCTGACTGCTGATAGCCAACTTTTCCATTCCAGATCAAGACGCAACTTCAGGCGCAGGCCGCCAAGCAGATCGCCGTCGGTTATCAGCATCCGCACACCTCGATGAGTGACGCTATAAGGCAGATATACCGGAAGAACGGCGTCTTTGGACTCTGGCGGGGATCCATGGCTAATGTTGGCAGAGCCACTACGGCCTCCGCTTTTCAAATCGCCACTTTTGGTCAGGCCAAGTCGCTTTTGAGGGAGAGTGGAGTAATCACTCATCCCACCTGCCTGTCCTTCTGCTCTGGCTTAGCAGCTGGCTCTTTTGTGTCGGTGGCCATTACTCCTCTCGATGTGGTTACCACGCGACTGTACAACCAGGGTGTGGATGCCAAGGGGCGCGGGCTTTACTACAACGGTTGGCTGGACTGTGTCCTTAAGATCCTCAGATCGGAGGGGGTGTATGGGTTGTACAAGGGCTTCTGGCCCATTTATCTGCGAAGTGCTCCTTACTCCACTCTGGTGCTGTTGTTCTTTGATGAACTAATCGCGCTGCGCGACAAGTATGATCTTAAATAATTATACATTGATTAAAGGTTTATATATTAAGGGAAGATTGGCATTAATTTATTGGTCAACTACGTTGGGTAGATACCGTATCTCGGGTATTTCAAAACTTCCCGCCCTTTAAGTAGCTCGATCACCGCTATTCGCCGATAACACAACAATATCAAGCTGACTATTCGATATTAAGTGTATTCGATTAAAACTCAAAAATTAGGTCAGTTATTTCGGTATTCTTTACCGCTCTTGCTCGATAGCCTTAAAATTATCAGGCAAGCTATTGAGATACTCATCATGAGATTAATGCTTTTACGAAGCTTCTTTTATAAGAAACCAGGATCTTTAAACAGTTTCTTTTCAATCTCACCGGCAATCTGAGCATCTATTTCAAAGCTTTGGAGTATGGATAAATTTACGGGTAAGGGCTCTAAAATCAATTACTGAAGTCTTGAAACTTGTTAAACAATTTCTTTCTTCAAATTATCATTCCCCTTTCAGAGGAACCGGCCTTTGTTCTTTGTTTTAACATTCCTATCAGGCGTTCCTATCGATATTACTAATTGTTATTAGTTTAACATCAAAATTTCAAACCTTAATGTATGGAAACTACCATTAATTGGCCTATTAACCCCAACTAAACCATAGTTTAAACTCTTAAGTAATTATTTTTAGTTATGTAAGTACATATTCGATATTATCGCCGATGGGTTTTTACAACTTGATATACTAGTCAATCAAAATGAAATAGTAACATCAGCAACATCGAAAATTCAGAGAAGAGGAAATGATCAAGTCGGACCTCCTGCTGGGCGGCATGGCTGCCATGGGGGCGGTGATGTTCACCAATCCCGTCGATGTGGTGAAGACACGCATGCAGCTTCAGGGCGAGCTGGCGGCCCGGGGAACTTACGTGAAGCCCTACAGGCATCTGGGCCAGGCCATGCTGCAGATCATCCGCAACGACGGTCTCCTGGCTTTGCAGAATGGCCTGCTGCCAGCCCTACATTACCAGTTTGTCCTTAATTCTATTAGGTAAGTAATGACATTCAGGGGTCACCAGCTGTAACGCGGAGATGATTACATGTTTATCTCAAAGCCTACTCTGCCTGCAAATCAAATCAAGTTTTATTTGATATATTACATTTATATTAATTATAGGTTAAGCGTTTACTCGACTGCCTTAGACTATGGTTACTTGCAGAACAAGGACGGCGTTGTGGCATTCTACCGGGGCATGTTTTTTGGCGCCCTGGGCGGCAGTATCGGCACATTTCTGGCCAGCCCGTTCTATATGGTGAGTGAGCAGCCAAGTCCCCCAATAAATACTCTTAATATTTATTTAAATCCGTTGCAGATAAAAGCGCAACAGCAAGCGCAGGCTGTCCAGGCGATAGCAGTGGGATTCCAGCACAAGCACACCTCGATGATAGACGCCCTGCAGCAGATCCACCGGACGAACGGCATCCGTGGGTTCTGGCGCGGTGCTGGGACTAGCACGGTACGAGCTGTGGTTTCCTCCAGCGCTCAAATAGGAACCTTTCCGAAGGCGAAGGCCATGCTGCGGGACAAGGTCACGCATCCAGTGCTGCTCTCGTTTTGCGCCGGCTTGTGCTCGGGATCCATGGTTTCTATTGTCAATACGCCCTTCGATGTGGTCACCACAAGGATGTATAACCAGCCCGTGGATGCCAATGGTCGTGGCCTCGTTTACCGGGGATTGGTGGACTGCTTCATAAAGATCCTGCGCAAGGAGGGACTGCACGGAATGTACAAAGGTTTTTGGCCCGTCTACTTACGTAGTGCACCCCACACCACCTTGACCTTTGTCATTTTCGACAAGTTGCAATATCTGCGCAGCCGTTATATATTCAAGGAGACGGCCTAAATTACTTCAGACTCTAACACTTACTTTCCCAGGGCATTTATAATTGTTTTTAGATAAATAAAAAGCTTTAAAATCAAAAAGCCCGCTTTTATAAGCATCCAAAAATGTGGCAACGCTGGTTCCTAAACGAACGAAGGCGGTCTCTTGGCTCATTTCTGACTGTTTATCGTGGAAAACTCGAGTATGAGAGCTTCAGACATCGCAGCAGAGTCCTTTCGCTTACTTTTTCCCCCAGAAAATAACGGAATATGTGGAAAACCGCAAAACCCATTAGTAATACCCATTGCTAGACAGCCGAAAATACGAGCTTTTTCTCTGCCACCCTCGCAATGCGTCTTGGTAATATCCACCAAAAGAACTTCGGTCACACTGTAGTTGAAATTGGAAATTCTTGAAGTCGGCGTCGCATTTTTTCGATTGACAACCTACCAAATTACCTATAATGGCCGCCCAAATCGCTCAGGTGCAACAGTTTTTCAACGGCTACAAGCAGAATGTGGCAAAGTCGCTGCGCGATGCCAACAAACCTTGGACGAAGACTTTCGACACAATCGAGGAGAAGACCGGCGTGGACCGCGTTAATATTTTCTTTGGTGAGTAGTCCTGTCCTTGTGCGGCGGCGTCATCGGTCCTGCTGACCCCCAAACGCACACCCATTACCCCGCCTGACCCCTGGCCAAGTGGCTGCGTGCGTAACCGCCTCAAACTCATCGAGATGCAGTGGAATTTTTCACGACATTTATAAATAGCAACCTGTTATATATAGTCAGGCGCTGGCTGATGTTGGCAAAGGGGGTTCACGGTGCGCTTGCTGCCTGGTGACCAATTAGGCGCTAATCACTTCGCTTAAACGCATCGGTTGGAATTAAATTCGGTTTGTGTTTTATCGCCAAGCGCGCTTCGATACACCAACACACCTAGGAGAGGTGAGAGCATGAGCATGTGATGTGTGCATGTAAGGCAGCTACGTAGGCAGCTGCCGGTGTGTGTGCGTATGAGTGTTATCCACAAAAGTTTTCGTGTTTTTGTGCTTTTCTTTGTTTACTTTATCGAAAGTACATTTTCTCAGTACGCGCGGTGAGCAATTCATCGTTCGCTTGGTCTCTGCATTCCATTCCGCGATCTCTCTTCGAAAGTCCAGCCGTGCGGGGTCAAAAGGTTGGCATTGAGACGTGGCGCTTGACACACACGTGGAGAGCAATTAGCTGGGCAGGTGTGTGCGCGCCTGTCTACATTGGTGTGCGTGTGTGTGCTGCCCCCATAGATCAAGCCCCACAAAGAGCTTTTCGATTTTGGATCCAGCTCCCCCGACGGAGTCACCGATGTGGCTCTGGGAGTATATTATGCAAATCAGACAGCGACAGGCGGTGCGGCGCAATGTCAGGGTTCCCCTCGTTTACCTGGGCACAGGTGAGTGCTCCTCTTCCTGATCCTCCTTCTCCTCCTTGTACACCTTCTAAGAACAATACGTTCATAAGTATAATTAGCCTCGGGTCTAGCGTGCATGACATCACGCATACGTTCGGGGCAACAAATGGCGAGTCCGTTCATCTGGGCGGGCAAACTGCAACTGGCCGGGATCAGAAGCAGGTCGAGACATCCCACTGACAACAGCTAAGGGTTTATAATTAGCCCAGCGGCAAGGCGAGTCATGGGGCGGTTTAGGAACCCCAGAGATCCAAGAAGGGGCGCCCTTGAAAGGGGTACAGGTATAGGGTGGTCTTGGGCAGGAGAACTTGAATTTAAACCCCACAAATAACCATGCTTGCTAGCCTTAGTAGCTTAAATAGCACCCGGCGCCTGGCAGAACCGCTCCTGTCCCCAGATCTCGCCATGGGCCCCAAGGGAAAATCCGCCACAGTTATGGCAGTTGAACAACTACAGGGCAAGCATGGCAGTCGAGGGCTTGGAGAGTAAAATAGTTCAGCTTTTCATTGAGAATGCCTTTCTACGCTTTGGTACAGTCTCGGGAGCGGGTTTACATCACCAAGTCGCAGTTAATCAACTTTATTGCCTATTTCAGGTGCCGCCGGCTTCTGTGCCCTCTATCTGATCTTCGGCTATGGCGCCCAGCTGCTGTGCAACATCATCGGTGTACTGTATCCCGCCTACATCTCGATACATGCGATCGAGTCCAGCACGAAGCAGGATGACACCAAGTGGCTCATCTACTGGGTCACCTTTGGCATCTTCACCGTGATTGAGTTCTTCTCGGGCCTGCTGACCTCGGTGATTCCCTTCTACTGGCTGCTCAAGGTGGGTTTTGATTGCCTCTCTCTTGATTTTTCGATTAAAACCCTTGATTATCCCCCTTGCAGTGTGCTTTCCTCATCTGGTGCATGCTGCCCACGGAGCAGAACGGCTCCACCATCATCTACCACAAGCTGGTGCGGCCCTACTTCTTGAAACACCACGAATGTGAGTCCCACTAGCAATGTAAAGTGCTTTAAATTCCCTAATTCTCTTTCGTTTCCCTTTCAGCCGTCGACAGGATCATCGATGATGGCATGAAGAAGGCCGCTGGAGTGCTGAAGCACGACTAGGTCTAGGGAGCTCCATCCGCTGCTAACTTGGCTTCCCCATGCATTTGGATTAGGTCACCACCTCACCTCGTATCGGTTACGTTTTGCAATAAATTTTAAATCTGTATTCATTTTGTTGTTAATAAGAGCACGCCGCCAGTGGTGAGAATGAAATCTCCGCTTGTTAAACGTAAAACGAAAACGATGGTTTTTTTTATTAACGACCGAAAGATCCGATCTTCAAGCGGTTGATTCCGCCTTTTCTGCGCTGGCCTCCGCCTCGGCGGCTGCTCTCCGGTTGCGCCAGGCGGACATGTAGGTGCGTGGGTGGATGGGCAGCAGTCCGGCGATTCCTAGCAGCTCTGCCGCAGGCGTGGACAGATGGGCACCTTTGCCCAGCCAATGGCGAATCCTCTCCGTGTTTAGGGCCACCAGGCGCTCGTTGTAATCGTTGGGCAGCGGATCGTAGGAGCCCACCTGCTCAATCACAGGCTGGTGCTGGTTTTTTCTCCTCTATAAGTATAAAGTAGAGTTTATTTAGGATTTCTCAGGGTTTTAGGGCACAAAACTAGCCCACCTCCATGACGACAATGTGGTAGAACGGACGATTGGTGCAGCCCAGGCGAACGAAGCGAATGATCTTGGCCGATTTGGCGTAGAAGCGGCCAATGCCACTAGCTGGAGACAGAGGCATGTCTTCGTTTCTCGGGTTTAATACAGGTATTTCCTTATTTATTTTTTACTTTGCGGTCTAGGTTACCGCATATTAGAGATGGTTTCGGAGAGCTGCCAGACTTTGCGCTGATACAGCGTGACACCGATAGTTCCATGACTTGGCAGCCCTTCACTTACGTTGTTTTATTACGTTTTTTTCTTACGAATTTCAGCTAAATAAACGGAAAACCTGATGGGCACACTGTTCCTCACCAGTGTATGCCATTGTCGGTAGTTGATAAAAGCGAGTAGCCAAAAATAGCTAGATTTCTTAATAATAGAAAGAAAATAGGATGATATTTTAAGAGCAAAAAAATTTAATGTACCAATGGTATGGTACCAATTTGTCAAACTACTTATTTTGAACGTTGTATTCGAAAAGGAATTTTTCAGTTATAGGTCTATTAGGGCCGATTTTTTAATGTCAGGTTCACTTTTGTCATTGAGGTAAATTGTTTTTCGGAGTTAAGTAGGCCACCCAAATCATGTTTTATTTATTTTACTGGCAAATCCTAACTAATGCAATAGTTCTAGTTTAAAGTCTATCAGTCAAAAAGGCACAACCATGGCTATGGACGATTAAATTACTCCGAATAATTATTTATCTCAATGACAAAAGTTACCCTGACATTGAAAAATCGGGCCTAAGTCTTATTTATATAGATTGTATTTCGGAGCTCTAATTTCAAAATATAACTTAAGATTCTCATATAGATTATATTTCGGAGCTCTAATTTTACCAGGTTTACTTGGCTCTTTCTTATACGGCATTTGCCCCCGGCAAGCTTAGCAGCGTGATAGAAAATGAGGCAGTCTTTTGGGAAATACCCGAAAATAATTAAGAAAATTGATAGAGCCTTAATTTATTTAAAACAACCACAAAATATGTAATTATATTTATGAAATGGAAAAAATAACACGGTCCTGGTAAATAAAGTGGTTGCCAGTTTTAGATCTCGCCAAATAGCCAGATCTGTCTAGAAAATAGCCAAGTTGGCAGCACTGCTTGTGTGTCAGAGAAACGAACACTAAGGAATTTTAGTGGTACAGTGTCTGTGTGAAATATATTGGAAAAAGAGTGTTTTGTTTATAATTTTAATTGCAAAAACTGCACATAGGCACACGGCGCGTGC
>VNJO01001177.1:0-44192 GCA_008042535.1 Drosophila tani | reverse complement strand
TCTGCAAAAACTAATCATTAGAGTGCTGTCTTAACATTTCTTTATCTAAATTATTCCTTCAAGTAAATTAAAATTAAAGAAGAATTAAAGCTTAAGCTGCACAAAGAAAAACCATTATATAATTAAATTGCTATTTCACCGCTGGCAGGACACTTGTGACAAGTCGCAGAGAGCAGTCAGTGTAAGGACCTGAATAATGTTATTTGCTCGCTTTAAGTCGCCTGGCATTAAGCACCAAACCGACAATATGTAAATTATGCACTTGTCTGGCCAACAGCACGAACGCTTTAAATTCCAGGCTGAATTTTCTTAAATTTCCACCTCCTTGCCCCGGAGCCTGGAGTTAAAGCCATCAATTTATTATATAGACTACGTTTAAGCTGGCCAATTTAATAGTTGGCCAGAGGCGATGCTGGCCATGTTTTTGTTATGTTTTTCTGTTTTCGTCCGGGCACTGGCTTTTGGCCGATACTGTTGCCAGAATTTCTAGAGCGGCTATTTATTATTGATATCGTTACCCTTTAAGCGCACACTTTATGGTATTTCGTAGTGTTATCTGTGTAGTCCGACGAGCACCTGGCCGGCAGGGCAGGATCCTTGCAAATTCAATTGCATATTGCCGGGACGCTCAACGCTCAACGCTCGGCAGCAGCAGCTCAAGCGCACAAAAGCCGATGGAGGGATATTGGATGAGGGATTCTGGCTGGGATGGGACACGGATGGGTTGTAACTTCTCGGCAGACGACTGCAGAGCGGCTGCAGTGGAGCGGACTCACTGACATGCAAAGCGGCAGAAAAATTGTCTGGCAAAGTTGCCAGTCAGGAACGGGGGAAATCGCAGATAGACAGCCAAGTCAGACGCAAAAGCCAGCTGAAGATGCTGTTTTTATTTTTTTCCCCAGCTCGCTCCCTAAGATTGTTAACCGCCCGCACTTGCCGTATACGGCGCAAACTTGTCGAAAATACATATATACGAAAATTGTTTAACAAGTTGAAGGCTGCTCCTGCTGCTCCCCTAGAAACTTTTTCACCTGCTCAGCCCCAGCTCAGGCTCCGACTCACAGCTCCGTCTCAGGCTCAGCTCTCAGCCAAGTTCGAGCCGAAGCTCGGGGAAAAAATGCAACCTAAGAGGGGAGACAGCCGACGGACGAAAGTTTGCAATGATCCATAAGTTTTTCGCTCCGCTTACAGCTGGGGAACATCTCCGGGCCCAACTTTGGCTGGAGCTTCAGTTTGGGCTTTTAATTAAATAATTTCGGACAGCTGGCTGCGCTTATTGTGCGACTCCTTCACTCAGAGATCCCTTTCCCTAACTAGACTCTGCCTCTGAATCCTCATCCACCTGGCAGATGTGCAATTATTTCGGCTTGCAAAATATTTAACTGCATTTCCTATTGATTTTTGTGCTTTGTAATCAAGTTGCCTGCGAGGCAAGCAGGAAATTGCCGATCTCCTGCAATTGTTGCAGCCGGAGCGAGCTCCTCTCCTGCCTAAGCCGAGGCCCCGCTCCGGGCCCAGGATATCTTCCCTGCAGTCCCTCTGCTGCTGCCCAAACACATGCCACTGACTACTGTCTGTCAATAGAACAGAGGAGAGAGAGATATCCGGGATAGGGTTGGGGATGGAAAGTTGGTCGGTCCATCGTTTATAGCAATTTCATTTGACTTCTCGTTTGTGTTTGTCGACCGTCAATAAATGAGCGTAATATTTGGACTTTGATTCCTGCGGCTAAACTGACGACGGTGAGACAGTTGCAAGTTGCAGGTTCCAGGTTGCCTCTGGCTGCTCGAGAGTTTAACAATTCTCGTCTCGATGAGTGTGTGGAAAAGTTTATCTTTCTCGCACAGGTAAAGTTCATGGATGAATTAAAGAGCTGGGAAAATAATTAAGAATTTATAAGTTCTCGATATAACTTAAAATGTACTACCAGATTTAAGCATTATTCATTGAAATCAAAGCTTAAACTAAGCCAAACTCATTGAGGTTTAAAGAGCATTAAATATCATTCTCCTCATGCCTAAAACTTTACCTGTGGCATATGTAAATTCTAAGCCAGTGACTGAAATACAATTTTAATGAATGGCTAATAGCTGGCCAGGGATTTTCTAGCCACTCGTGCCAGGGCCAGAGGATAATACGTACATAATCCCGGAAAGCTAAGCTCTGAGCATGTGGGAATCAATGTTTTTGCGGTAGTTTGGATGAAAAATGGCATTTTCCTGATGCTTAGCTTAAGTGACAGGCCAAGTGCCGACAGCGAGCGGAGGTGGAGGTGTGCCTGGAAAAGCCACTTGGTCGAACTTACTTAACACATGGCGACACACACACACACACAGTTGGGCGACCATAAGGTGTGTCACAACTGAAAGTATGCAGCACTTTTGTGCGGAAACGTGGTCACCAAGACAGCACTGCTGCACTGCAGAAAATATAGTGGAAAAGCCAAGGAAAAGCCAGGGCGGCGGGGGTTAATTCGCAGCCCACAACTATGGGAAAACAACAACTGTGTGTGGCAATTGTAGCGCCAGCTTTTCCATTGTATTATGACAGCAGCGGCACCTGCAAGTATGCAGTGATTGTGATTCTTTGTTGGTTTTCCTCTTTCCTTTTTATTTTTTTTTAGCCAGTTCACTCGCTTGCGAAACCCCTCGAAAAACAGTAAACAAAAAGCAGGACAATAGTCGAGGGGCGGCCGGAGGGTTGGCTGCAAGGTTGGGTGGGTGTTAGGTGGAAATGCCCCGGCATGGCATGTGTTCATTGTCCAAGAGCAGTTCATGCTTGGCTACGCATCTGTATGCACCGAGCATGAGTCGGCGGCGGAGAGAGAGGAGAGAGCGAGAGAGGTCGGGGCCAGTTGGCATATCAACTGGTCGGACATGGTGTAAACACGTTTAATGTTGTTGCCGTTGCATGGCTGCAGTTGCTCCTGCTCCTGCATGGCACATGGAAGTCCCAAGCTCGGCTCCGGCTCCGGCTCCTCTGGCGCCGTCTCCTTTGCCACGTTTAATTTAATCTACTGGCCAAAGCTGCAGCCGCTACCTTGACATGGACGGCACTTCAATCTGCATGTGCCAGAGTACAGGCCTGATTGCTTAACCCAAACCGCACACTTAACTCGAATTATGGCTAGTTTTAGTTTTCAGAAAGTTGAAAAAGTCAATTATGTTTAAGTTGTGAGAGTGAAACAGATGAACTTGACTAATTTGAAAAGGTATTTGAAAGGGAAAGGAAGGGATTGTTTTATATATTTATAAGTATTCAATATTTAATATTTTTGGTTTATTTTTTAAAGAAATGATTCCGATCTTGAATTAAATTTTAATAAATTTAGTCACAGATTTCTAAACCTTCCACAATTGCTGATGAGGAAGTCTGGCTACCTCCCAAAACAATTGCACTGCTTGACCTTGACAAGATCTGTCACGATTGTAGATTAAATCTGTCAAGGATGGCTTCCTTCCAAAACACTGATTGCACTGCTTGACCTTGACAAGATCTGTCTTGTTTGAGATGAAATCTGTCAAACGAAATCAATTCGAGTCTTCAAGAGGTTCTTTCTATAAAATAAAGTTTGTCAAACCAGACAGCTTTTGATTTTAAAAATAATTAAAATGAATACTAGTTTTAAAGCATCAAAAAACGTAATTTATAGAGAGAAACCACTGTAGTTTTGCCTGTCCTAGCTGCTCGAGTGCACCGCAAGTCCATTTAACTTAGCTTTGGCAGTGCCAGTCCTGGCCCAGCTAGCTGGATGGTTGTGTAGGTTGCAGGTTGCTAGTTGCCGGTGGCTCCTTGGTCGCAGCATCACTCAAACGCCGGGGAAGCCCCGAAATGCAGAAATGCCGAAACCCCCAAACGAGGCGACAGGAATGCGTGTGTGTGAGCGGTGTGTGCGGCGTGAGAGGCTGTAAGGGCGCGTGTGGGCAACGTAATTTGCATGGTCAGCTTGCAGTTTTGGGACACACAGAGTGGCAAGTTCTGCCTTCGTCCCTGGCTTAATTGCATGCAGGAATAGCATGGCCAGGGCAACTGCAACGGCACCGTCAGGAGGAGCATCATCAGCATCAGCATCGTCATTGGCAACTTCATCCAATTGCTGTTGCCCACTTTTTTTGGAGACCCTCTCCCCCGATGCATACAATTTCCGGGTGTAAGTGATGCCCCTTTAAAGTTCTGCTTTTAAGTTCTAAGAATAATACAGAGAACAAAAGTGGGGTCAGAATCTGCCAGCGATACAGGTGAGTTGATGCCATGCCGGCAGGTGATTATGCCGCACATGGTCCGACCGTGCTCGTTATTCGGAACATTACAAAAAGCGATAATATACAAGTGCCGTGACACGCAAAAAATTAAAGGGGCACGACAGCCCCTCGCTTTTTTTCCGCCCACTAGACAGACATCAGAGTTGGAGTCAAAATCAGACAATGTACGAAATGTACAATGTGCATATGGCTCGCCAGCATCGGTCGAAAAAAAAACGCCAAGTTTACAAATGGCACGGCCCTCGGCTGCATAAACGATGGGATTTTCCTGATTCTCTTCTCGCCTTTTTTCACCCGGCATGCGAATCATTTGCAAGCGATTTAATTTCAATTGCATGGGCGTTAATCAAAGGCAACAAAAGCCAGAAGCTGTCGAAAATATATCCAGTCAGTCGGTAAAGCAACAGGGAAAAAACCAGCTGGCATTACGGTGGTAATAGCAGCAGGAAAAAGTTTATATATTTCAAGTCCGCTTTCAATAATTTTTCCAGGTGGAATAGCAAAGAAGATTTCGTTGTTTGATTATTTATTGATATTTTATGAAGATACCACATTGCTTTAAACTTTTGGCTAATTGGATATCACTTTATCATTCATTAACTTATTTAATTTAAAGAGTAGTCGATTGATTTTTATATAATGAGTTCATTCTAGTAATTTCTGCATTTTTATAATTTATAATATTTTTAATGATTTTATCAACATTAAATTAAAATGTACCACAATTTATACATTTACACGCGCATCTTTTTAAAAGATTCCAAGCAGTCGAAATGTTGACAGATACCACTATAAAGCAGTCGATAAAATGACAAACTCACACAAAGCAGTTCAGGGAGTATGAAGTCTTTCCTAATCTCTGCCGCCTGGTCACACCCTAACCGAGCAAAACAAAAACAGAATCAGCGAAGCGTTGTATTAAAATCTTGTGGCGCGAATTTGTTAATAACAAATGAACGGGTCACGAAAATTAAAGTCACTTCGAACAGTGCGACTGGGCGATGTGCTGTACGATGAGCAGAAGCGCGTGGTGACGCTCTGCCGCAGCTGCGAGCGCCATTTTATAACGTTCGAGGCGTTCCTCAAACACTTGACTGACTGCTCCGGCCTAAAACACATAGTAACGCCAACGGATACGCTCACCTACGATGAGTCCAAGCGGGAGAAGAGGCTCGTGAGTGGCAGGCAGGAGGTGAGAATACTCATAGATAGCCCACACCGCAAAGTTGTGTCCAAAAGTAGTTCCATAACTGGGTCGAAACATGCGTTTTAATTTTCCTACCCTAGCTCCACATCTACGACATCGAAGCGGTAAGGAACAGCAGTAGTTCCAGCAGTATCGACTTTGACTTGGAGGCAGAGCTAGAGGATCCGCGCTGGTACATCGAACCGAAGCCCTCTCTCATCACAGCAAAAACCAAATCGGCCCCGGCCAAGGAGAATGTGGTGAAGCAGATCGAGCTGCAGCTGGCCATGGATGAACCCGAACTGGAAGTGGTGCCACCGAAGCGTCCACGCACTCTTAGCAACCCCCGCCGCCCTATCCTTACCGCGCAGCAGCAGCGAAAGACGCGCAGCACTAGCAGCCAGGCCCTGCCCCAAGTCCCAACCGTGAAAACGAAAAAGGAACCTATTCTGGTGCCCACTGTAATAGAGGACCTCAAGCGTCTTGAGGAGGCTCCCAAAAAGAAGAACACACCTGCAGCATCACCAGATTCGAGTACGCCCCAGTCTCCTGCCACCAGGACATTGCGACTGCCAGCTAAAGTAAAGCCACCTAAGTCCACTCCACTAGCACCGCCAAAGACTGCCCCATTAGCATCCCCCAAGACACCCCAATCGCATCCTCCCATGGTGAGCATTCCGGTGGATGGAACCCAGAAAATCCTTAACAAGCTGCGAGCCTGCGGCGTGGAGGTGAAACGGGGAAATACCCTTCTGAATGTAACTCCGCCGCCCACCCCGAGTCCAAGCAAAAACCAAGAGGCCCTGGACATAATGCGAAAGTTGCAGTCCAAGGGGATCCGATGCACCAAAGTAACCAAGCAGTAGTTCTAAAGTAGGCTGATAGTTGTAATTGCTTAGCTTAATATAATGGTTTTACAATAAATAATGCCCCTTCAGGGGATAACTATTATTAAGATTATGACTATTTTATTCAATAAAGATTTTTTAAATTTAATTTATCAGTCCTTCCCATTAGTGTGACCGTTGGTATTGGCTTGTCAACTATCGAACATATAGTTATCGATAGGACGTCATTGATGTCAGTCTGGCTATTTTCCCGCTGAACCTGATATTTATTCTTATTTCATATAAGAGACCTTTTATAAGAAAGGTTTGTCCAGTAACTTAATATTTATAGTTAAAAAAACTTTAGTTTTTAAACATAACTGCACTTCAATTTGTTTTGTTTTATTGTATTTCATGCTTTTCTAGCCAAATCTGGCTAGTTTCCCTCCAAGCAGTCGACAGCACTGGAAGGGTAGAAGAAGCAGCTTGTTGATTTTTGGTGCCGCACGCGTTTCAGTCAAAAAGGAATCGGGGAATATTTTCTGTGCCGCCCGCTTAGTGTATATATTTTGTATTTGCTCGTAACACTAGTCAAAACCAAATCCCAAATTCGCGTCTGCACCCACCCAGCCAGCTGAGGCGGTACGAATTTAGTGGTAAGTCAGCTGATTGCTTTTGCCAAGCGAGCCTTACATAATTTGGGGGCCGGAATTTTTGTTTTGTGCGAGTGGCTTTTGGCTGAAATGCAGGCGAAATGACATCATGTTGTAGTTTTTAGCATATGCCGTCGATTTATAGTTTTGTGTGTAGTAATCCTGACACTATTTTCGGACTAATGACATTACGAAAAGAGGTCTTCCCAAAATGAAATTTCTGACATCTTCATATATTTTTGAATAAATTAGCATAAATTGAGCTGAATTTGTATTAGCTTTTGAAGAAACTTCCTCGAAATAGCTTCGTTTTAAATTAGAAATTCAATCCCCTTAAATTAAAACACACGTTTACTATTTAGAATTAGAATGCAAGTTTTTATTTCTTCATGTTGCAAATACTTTTACTTCACTCCCTTACTCTGCAGGGCACCGACCAAGTCTCTAGACCTTTTGTATTCCATTCACTACATATTTACTTTGAGAGTTTCACACTTAGTTATCTAATTGAATTCGTTACATGGGTTTTATTCAGAGTTCCATTCTTGCTTTGTGTGTGGCGTATTTTTAGGCTAAACTATTTAGTGCATGTGCCCATTTGAATTTAAATTAGTGAGTCTGCTTGGTTTTTAAATAGTTTAAACATTAACTTAAAGCTGCTTATTGTTTTTCATTTTTGTTTTTTTTTCATATCAATCAATCCATTTTCTTTTTGCTCTCTCAAATCACAAAACATTTACAATTACATTTAGTTAAAGTATTTAACAGCGAGAAACAAGTACAGGGACATTAGATTAGAATGTAATCAACATTTATACGAAAATATATGCATGTTTATCGTGTAGGGTGTGTGTAGACTTATTGAGAGTTGGTGCACATTTAAATGCGGCATTTAACGTTTTACAATTATTATTCACTATTCATTTAATATAAACAAATCTGATGCTGATGATATGGGTCCCAGCTCCCCACTATTCCAGAGAGCGCCGGCGCAGCGTCTTGCGCACTCCTCCCAAGGCAGCACTGCTGCGATCGAGGAGCTCGTTGGATAGCCGGGCCAACAGGGGCAGCTCCCGCATGGAGACATTCACCGAGGGCAAGGGCGCCAGCTGCTGCTGCAGCTTCTTGATGGGCGTGGGCGGTGCAAGGTGATGCATCTGCTGATGGAGGGGTGTGACTGGCAAGCTGGCGGTGGCGACGCAGGCGACGGTTGTTGTGACCTTCACCTGGACCTCGTCGCTGTGACGTTTCAGGGCTTCGGCTCCCAAAGAATCGGGTCGCTGCTCGGTGGCCTTCAAACGGTTGCTTTGCTGTCGCTTGGCCGCCTCCTTGCGCATCATCAAGTTATCTAGTTTATCCACCGTGGCCTTCAGTTCGTGCTCCCACACATCGTTCTGCTGCTGACCATCTCCTCCCTCGATGGGACGCACGGCCAGTATCTTGACCTTCTGTCGCAGCGCCTCCAGATCACGCTCATCCACCACACCACGCAGTTCTCCCGCCCCCGTCTCGTCGTAGTCGCAGGCATCCTCCTCATCCTCTGTTTCCGCAGCTGTTAGTGGCGTCTTAGCACCCAAGGACATCTGGCTGCCGGCAATGGAGGGATAGTCGCACTTTTCCAGCTCCATCTGGAAGTCCGGCAGCGAGGGCAAAGCACTGGAAGTGGGGGAATTCAACTCCGCGCCAACACCCGGCTCGCGGGGTCCTGGCGGAGTGGGAAAGTCACCCCTCTGTCTGTGTATATCCTCGCTAATCCGCTCCAGATTACGCAAAGCCGTGGAGTAGGTGCTCTTGGCACCGGCCACCTGCTGTTGCAGCTCCTGGATGCGATTCTTCTGGGTCTGCAGCTGATCCTGGCAGACCTGCTTCTCCTCGAAATATGGACGCGACTTGTTGATGCTTCGCCGAAAGCGATCCTCCAGCTGCTGCAGCTTCTGCTCGGCGGTGTGAAAGAGCCGGGTGCGTCGCTGGTGCTCCGCATGGCAGTCGGCCTTCTGGGTCTCGGCATCCATCACCTTTTGGGTGGCATGGTTGAGCATCTCCTGCCAGGCATTGTCGAACTGCCATTCGTGCGAGTTGGACATGAAACGTTGTTCGGCCAGCGCCACCGTTTCCTTGGCCGCAGCATGGATTTCTGGGGGTGTACGGAAAGGGGATTTAGTTATGGTTTATCGTGGGATTATAGGGTTTAATCACCATTTGCTCGTTGGAACTTTACGGCCGCCTGCTGGCATTCGATTTGTGCCTCGCGTGCCTTGTCCAAAGCCTCGTAGTAGGGCCGAGCCTTCTCTATGCAGTTGCCCAACTTCTTGGAGGACAGCTTTAGGCGTCGCGTTGACTCGTTCAGCAGAATGCGAAAAGTGGAATTGGCCTCCTAAGAATATTACATTTATTTAGTTTAGAACCAAATATAGATTAATATTTGCGTTTAGTTTACCTCCAATTCAATTTCCAACTTATTAATCTCATCGGTTGCGCTATTGAGATTCTCCAATTCAATCTGCAAAGGATTAATATATAATAATTAATATAATATAATAGAAAACTAATAAATCAAGTTAAGAAAGCTACCCCTTACATATTTAACTGAAAAGTCTTCCCTTTCCTTCCTCTTCCTTTCAGTATTACCTTAGGAACACCTGCCCACCGAAACTTTCAACATGTCCCAGTCCCCGCGCGACGGAGCCGGGTCCAAGGACTCCAAATACGACCTAAGCAAGCTCTACGCTCGCGTGGATCGCGTAAATGTCAGCGGCCTGCTACGCACCCACAACGACTATGTGATGAGGGCGGCGGATGCACTATTCAAGGCCAATAACTTCCAGGACCTGATGCTGGAGGCCATGTCAACCAAGTCGTATCTGCACGAGCTGGGCATCTTCAAGGATGTGAGCGTGCACATTGACATTAGTCGGGGAGCAGATGCCTCACCTCAGGGCTACGAGGTGACCTTCAAGGGCTACGAATACTCGCGCATGATGGGATCGGCGGGCACAGAGATTGGCCAGAACGAAGGATCTCTGCGAACGGAGCTCACTATCCCAAATATTTTTGGGCGTGGCGAGAGCATTTCCCTGCAGGGCAGTTATAGCAGCACAAGGGCCAATGATCTGCAGCTCAAGTTCTGGAAACCTTTCTTTCACACGCGCTTCATGGAAAATCGACCCGAGTAAGGATGGGAAATATTTTGGAAAATTGTACGTTTATTTATAATTCTTATTCCATTTTTTCAGAGTGTCCTTCAGCCTTTTTAGACAAACTGATAGATTCGACATCAGCTCATTTCAATCCACGAATCTGGGCTATTTGGTGGACTTTTCGGCACATACTATGCTGGGCGTGGATGTAAGTATAAGAATCTTCATTTAACTCTTCAAAAATGCTCCTCTATAACGCATTTCCCCTCTTAATGCCAGCTAACACACTCCCTGCAGTACGAGAACTCCATCAGAGAGGTGGGTCTGCTCAACAAATCGGTGCCCTTCGCCATACGCGATCATTGCGGACCCAAGCTGGCCTCGTTGCTCCGCTACTCCGTTATCTACGACAATCGGGATGGAAATGTATTCCCCACCCGCGGAGTTCTACTTAAATCGGTCAACGAATACTGCGGACTGGGCGGCAATATCGCCTACACCAGCAGCACGGCCCACGGAGAGGTGAACGTGCCGCTGTTTGCCGGCCTGGTGGCACAGTTTTGTGCTCGTGTTGGCGTCGTCAAGGAGACAAAGAATACCACACAGCTGCCCATCAGTTCGTTGTTCTACTGCGGTGGCCCATTGACCCTGCGAGGATTTAAGTTTGGCGGAGCCGGTCCCGTGATCGATGGCACGCCGATTGGTGCCCAGACTTTCTGGGCGACGGGTGCGCATTTGTGGGCGCCCCTGCCCTTTGCCGGAGTCTTCAAGAATCTGGCCAGTCACTTTAGAATGCATTTCTTCTACAATCTGGGCAACAGCAATAGTTTTAGCACGGGTAAGTACCAGCCAAGCTGAGCTAATAATTTGTTTTAATAATATTATTTCCCATAGATAATATGCGCAGTGCCTTTGGCATGGGTCTGGCTGTTAAGTTGGCGGAACGAGCACGCATCGAACTCAACTATTGCATCCCCGTGAAGCGACAGACCACGGATAAGATCCTGAATGGTTTCCAGTTTGGCATTGGCTATGAGTTTGTCTAGATTCGAGAGATTGGTTCTTCAAGCGCATCCAATGACATGGATTAAATCCTAGCAAAAGCCATGAGAGTCACAACCAGCCCCAACAGCAACAAACTAATTCTAATCTACAACAAATGGCTGCCCTTGTCCTTAAATACCGAGTGCTTAGAGATTCTGTTCCGTATTCTTTTGTCAATGCATTTTCATTTTTCTCTGCAAATTTATTCGTAGTCCCAGCGATCATTTAAGTAGTTCCTAAGGCGTGTACATACGTAAAACGAAATGTTAAACAATTAAACAAAACAAATGTGAAACGAAGTGAAATTGTATGCTTATTTTAAGAAAAAGAAGAGTGGGGAAAGGTATATGGTTTCTTAGAAGTGAACTGCGAAGTACAGGAGATTAAATTAATATATTCAAGGCTTTCTAAGATGTAAGAGTTAAGCTCTTGATAAGAATCTTCACAAAAATCCAATTAATTAAACAGTAATTAAGGAATCGAACGTAATTACAGCTGTAAAAACCTATTTTGAAGTGAGTATTATTTTATTACCAAGTCTGGGATAAAGTAATTAAAATAATCACGTATTTCATTTAAAAACTGAGACTCTGAGCAATTTATTATCCTAATTGCCTTCATTTATTATTACCCTGACTAAATTTTACAGAAATACCTTTTAAAAGCTCTCCTAAAATGCACATCTATTTTTGTTGTTTAAATATTTAACAATTCAGCTAAAGGTCTTTCCAAGTGTCAGGTTTGTTGATTTTATTCATTAACATGTGCATTTTTACAGGGGACAAGCGCCGGCGGACTTGTGTTCATGGTTCAGCGGAACTGCAGGCGGTTACAGTTTTTCGTTTTTGGGCTTTTTTCGGAATTTTCAGTTCGGGACCCACGGCATTTTGTGGCCGAAAAAACTGGTTTTAATTATAATTTCTGTTCGTTTTGTGTTGTTTTGTCTGCCCCTTTTTTTACGGCGGCTTTTTTATTAAGGCTGTCCCAGTTTGATTTTTATCGTGTCCGTTGAACATTTCTCCACATCCCGGACATACAACATACAACATAAACCGAACGAAGCCGGAGGCAGGTTTCGGTGGAGAAGTGGGAGAGCTTTTTGGTAAGGGCACGCTCGAGTTGCCTCTGTAATCGAGATTGATTTAAGAGCCCAGACAAAGCCAAGTGCGAGCGAAGCCGCCGACGCCGCTGAGGAACTGGTTTTTTGTGTAAACAAACCAAACCAGTTTCGGAGCATCCGCCGCTGCTGCAGATGAACACATTTCAACACTTGAACTTTCCTGGAATTTTTCGCAGGCAAAGGAACGAAGGAACTTGTTTCGATCGTTTGCCTAACGAACTTTTTTTTTTTGGCTAATGAAAAGTTCACCTATACGCCGCCCTTCACTTTTTCCAGGCAATTGAATGAGTTGAGCGGGGAAAAAATGGCATAAAAGCAATTAAGGCTGCTGTAATTAAAGTCCCTAGACCTTATAGCCACGCTACCTCTTCGATTCATCCACCAATGACGCACAATCAAATGGGTAAATATGCCATTAAAACTTTTTATTACAATGCAATTCAATTGTAAATACTGGAAAAAAGGCGAACATGTTTACCTGCCCCGCCGCCAAGGCAGCTGTGTGTGTCGAAGACAGCAAAAAATATTTGATTATCAGCAAGCAAACAAATGAGCATTTATTTTTTCTTTTTTGGTTAAATTAAATGTTGAAATGACGACGCAAATTGTATAAATATTTTCGCAACTTTGTTTCGTTCCCAAAATTCCAGAAAAAAAGGGGTAACAAGACTGAGTAAATATGAAAATATTTCCAAAGAACTTAATCTATTTTTTTAAGGGGAACTCCTCTACAATTATTGATTTTACACACACGTTTAAAGCCCACAACAGGGTCAAAACCAAATGGAACGAGGCCTGGCCCGAAAAACGTTACCAAATCACGCGATGGTTCGCTACGCTTTTATTTTGCATTCGTCAGAGTTTCGCGCTGCCAAAGGGCACCGGCTAAAGCTCAACTTGAGTCACAGACTATGAATAAGCCAATCAAATGCAAAAGGTTAGAGGCAAGGCGCGTCCGACTCTTGGCTAGAAAATAAAACCAGCACGATGACGTGAGAGCGGCTCGTTAGGATCCAAAACGATTCTTCAGACATGAGGACGCCGCCCTCGCAATGGAGATATTATGATATTAAATCGGGAGTGACGACTATTTGGCTAGTGACACGTCAGTCTCTGGAGATAGGAAGAGCAGACAAATAGACAGGAGCTAAAATTGAGCTCTAATTGAGTTAAATCAGGGAATATGAAGGGTTTTGCATTTTGAAAGCTCACAAGAAAAATTATATTCAGTGAAATATGACATATAAAAATATAAAACCCAATTTTAAGCTTATGAAAAAATGTATTTAAGAATAAACAAGTTACTCTGGGTGATGATGGGCAGTGTTTCCTCCGTAAAACATCTATATAACCAACTCAAAGGTTGGTTGGTTTTAAATTTCCATTTAAATTCCTTATTTATCCAAACAAAACCCAAAAGTTCGTCACACTCCCTAATGTTTTATGTATTTTATTCGAATCGAAATCAATGAGAGAAGCGTCAAAAGTACTAGAGCTGCCTAAGGTTATAAGAATTCCATTACTTGTTCATTTTCCACCCCAGAACGACACTCTGATCCTTACCCCTTGATACATCTCCCATGATTAGTTTATTAGCTTTAACCCAGGCCCTTTGTCCCTTCTTCCTGCAATCCCTTTGTGAGACTCTCAACCCTCCTGCTGTTCCGCTCAATGTTTTTCCAGTTCCGCAATGACGCCAGCCCAGCCCAGCAGCTGCCTGGCTGCTTTTGTGCCGGTGTGGCGTGATGCCCAGCGACTGGGCCGACCTGACCTACATACATCTGCTGGTGACAGCTTTCTCCCCTTCCACCAGCAAGCCGGCGACCGTCAAACACAAGAACCACCCCTCGTGGCTGCGTAGACGTTGGCGAAAATGCCAATAGTGTGTAATGGAAACCTACACGAAATTTACATCGATTTGACTTGCGCAACAACAAAGAAGAAGAGGAAGCCGTCGCAGGAGCTTGTAGGACATTCAACTCAAGCGGAAATGTACGTCATCGGGCGGAATAATGCGGCAATTACAAGGAAAAACTGTCGCAGAAGTTGAGGCTTTCTTTGCCAAAGAAAATGAAATAAAAACAGTATTTTCTCCTGAAAGAAAGTCGTCACTGGGAGAGGTCAAAGCAGATTGTTATATAAAGAGGAAAACACACAACTGCTATGCGTGAGCGACCCGAAAATAAATAAGCCAAGTCCGGACCAACGTAGCTTGACGAATGCAATTGACCGCATAAAGTTTTTATATTTTTAATTACCCCTCCGAGTTATGTCAACTTGGAAAACTTGGAAGCGATGATAAATGAGTGGAATGGAGAGCAGAAAGCCACATAAATCAGGCAAACTGCTACACACTCTCTCTAGAAGACTCTCGAGAAGTGTGTGTCCCACTTTATATAAATTATTTTCAATTGCTGTGCCAAGAAACTTTCTCGCTGTGACCTTTCTATTTTATTTTATTATTTAAGTACATGCGAACTTGTAGCAGCTCCCCAAAGTTATCTCGTCTATTTATCGATAAATACCACAAATGCAGCAACAAGTTCATGACTGATAACTGATAAGATTGGCCACTTAAAAACGCTATCACTACTGATTTGATAAAGCAGGAAATGACCGCGCACTGAACTGTAGTGCCTAGTTAAAGCTGTGTGTACATAAGCCCCCCAATCATTGAATGTCATTAACAATTGTTAATTCAGAGACGACGAACGAACAAAGCCAAAGCCAGACTTAATTCATTAAAAACTGAAAATGCATGGAAAATGATGTGCTGTAACCGCTCCAACGAAAGTCGCGGCCGGGTTATGCCTCATTGACGATAATAGTGATGATGGTAGCGGTGATGACGATGATAATGACGGTGGTGGAACCCCTAGGGGGATTGCACCCAGCGAAAGGTTACAAAACTGAGTAAATAACCCTCGGATAGGGATTGAGGGAGGAAGATACAAAAGTCACAGCAGCTGCTTTTTAATTTCTCTCAATGATTAACAATTTTTTGAATAAACTTCCGACAGTTGTTGGTTTCACTTTCATTGCTATGAATAAAATGGGAATTATAAGTGACTCTCGCTGAGTAGCACTTCTGGACGAACGGTCCGATGTGGGTAGCGTGGCCGAGCGGTCTAAGGCGCTGGTTTAAGGCACCAGTCTCCTCGGAGGCGTGGGTTCGAATCCCACCGCTGCCACTTATGGAATTAACTTTTTTTTTTAAATATTATTTATTTATTTCATGATGAAAGTAGCCTCTGACGTTAATGCCAATGGAATTTGAATGGTCAGCAGTTGGAGTTATGAGCACCCCTACCTTATTCACCTCATATTACATTTAATTATATGCCAAGTCCACAAATATATTATAGTCTTTCTTCAGAACTAAACTTTGAACTTTATATTGCGTATCTAGCGATAAAAGCAAAGGCTCGTATTCGTAATACAAGATAAAAACAATGAGTATAGTATAGAATATACCCTCGGTTACTGGGGGACACCTGATATACAATAATATATTTTATAAGACTCAAAAGTTGACTCACTTATCGGACACGATTTTCTGATTCATAGACTACACCTCCGCCTCCGTTGACTTCTATAATTCGCGATACCCCGTACTCTCTCACCTTGCTTACGTAACGGAGCACCCAATAAGCCGAATGTCATTAGTCATTTTTAAATTTTTATCAAAATCGACGCGGGCATAAAGTTTCCCCTGCTAATCTAATTATCATTATCAAATGGGGCAAGGCAAACACAATTTATTTATAAATTGTTTTACTAATTTTTTTATAGCAGAGCTACCTTAGCTTCTCCGAAAAAGCAATTAACGTATAATCGATAATTGCCGCTTAATTATGCATTCGCTTGGCTTTAGAAAGTTTATTAAGAGAAGAGATAAAAGCCCGCAGCACGCAAATAACTATTCTTCAGCGAACTGACGCGTGTGGTGGGGTTTTGAAATAAAAAAACAAACAATTCGTGGGGCAACAATTAAAAACATCTGTCGAGACACACGATTTAAATCAAATAGACTATGCTCCATCGCAGCTTTATCAATTCTTTGTCTATGGTTTGTCGTCATCAAAACTCGAAAAAACTCTTAAGATAACAAATTTGCACGCGCAAAAAAAGAAGAAACGAAAAAAGAACCTACACAAAGCTCATTGATAAATCATTGGAAATGGAAGGCAAGCGAGACGCAAACAACAAAGCCGGCTTGTCTAAAGAGGAAGTCGAGCATAAAAAACATTGAGAAAGAAGGCAAAAAATAAATGCTGGCAAAATCGAAATATTTTAGCGTTTTTGGTTAATATACTTTTTTGGTTGCCTTTGCGGGAGTTCTCATTCTCCAGACCGGTTTTCGGTTCAGCGAAGCCAATTTTGTTTATGAAGGAATTCTAATGATTGTTTACAGAAAACGATCGCCTCTATCTCGCATTTTAAGAGTGCCCACCGATCCCGATGCCGATGCCTATACTATATATTATTCCCATACATATATTTTCCCGACATTATCGAGTGCTTCAATCAAGTCACATGCTCACATGCTTGTGGTGGTTCGAAGTCAAATGTTGTTAATGACTTTGCGCCGCGTGCGACTACGCCTCCTACTAGGAATTTGCATTTAAAAATAGATATTATTGGAGAGGTCTACGGTGAGATTTTTCTTGGTGTATAAATGGGGATTAACAATGGGAATTTATTCATCTGTTCCCGGATGGAGAAAGGTGTTTTTAAATGGAAAAACACCTAATCTCATAGCGATCGTAAATATGTACAGATGTTTAGTGATTAGGGAATTTAAAATGTAAGCAAACTAAAGTCTGTATTTATAATAATTGTAGTGATTTAATAGTGTTAATGACTTTGAAAATAAGCCAAGGTTTCTGTATTTGAAATTAGATAGTAAATATTACCTATTAAGTATTTTATAACTTTGTTATAAAAGTAAAAATTAATGTTTTATGATAGGAAAAGAATGAAATCTATAAGATTTCTATACTAATGATATTTCTAACTAATATCAGCCCTTTTTATTGCGTTGTAAGATTAGAATTCGACCTTCAAATGGAATTCTCTTTCTCTTGCTTACAAAAGTGAGGATCTCAATGAGAATAAATGTCTCTAGTTTCCCCAGGAAAATGTTTTTTCATTTTCTCAACTCGACAGATGCACATTTTTCCCCGCCATTTAAGGCCATTAAGCGAGTGCAACTTGGCGTTGTGCGATTATTTTGCGAAGTTGAATAAGCGACGAATAAATCTTGATTTATGCAAAGACACCGACTATTGTTGCCTCACACAGACAAAAAGGAAAGACACAAAATAAAATAAATATAAAAACAAAGGCGTGTATAGGTTGTTGCGTGTGCGCTTTGGTATTTCCATTTATTAAATTTGTATGCATACCTCTTCTCCCGAAAAGCAGAAAGAAGCAGAGGAGAGGAGGAGCGAAGGAAAGATAAAGAGCAATAACCAAGCTGCACTTGAATATAATTTAGGTACCGAGGGGTACCGAGTTCACTTCCATATAGAGGCGAAATTCCCAAATTATTGCCGAGTGCGTGGGATTACAAAAGAAGAAGAAACAGTCACTTGACACTCACTCTTTGTGATGCTGCTCCTTCATCTTCTTCGTCTCCTTTCCTCTTCCCATGCCCTTTGTTTCCATTTCACAATGAATATTGAATATTTCGTAGGAAAAAGGAAACTAGCAATTTGGCTACAAGGCTGGGTAAATTGATTTTGAATGTTTTTTTTTTTTGGGAGCCAACAAAGCGTGAAAAAGGTTCATGCAATAAATGTGTAACAAAGTGGAATGCAAAAACAGTAGGTTTCCCCCTCTATTTCCCCCCAATTAAAACGGAAAAGTGCAACGAAAGTGGGGGGAGAGAACAAAGAGAGAACTGGCAAACAGATCAAAAACAAAGCAACGTGCCAAGGCAGCAGTCGAATATTTGTTATTGTCGTGTGTTTTCTGTGTAACAGTAAAATCACTTGGCACGGCCAGGTACGGAGAAGAGAAAGAGAGCTAGCGGGAGGAAGACGGAGACGAGAGACAGGCGCTTTGCCAAATATTTGCACACACACTCACCTGAATTTGTGGGTCCAGTTCGCCGTCCTCTGCACTCGACATTTTCGCTGATTTTCACCAATCACAAATATGCAAAATTGCGCTAATTTTCACTTTTCTGTCGCCCGCTTTTCAATTGAAAATCACTCGCATTTCGTTCAATTTAATTTTGTTGTTTAGACATACTCTCGCACACACACACAGGCTCCGCGTCGCGTCAATTTTCCAGCAAGTGTGTGTGTGCCTTTATTTAGTTGTGTTTTTCCAATATTATGTAAATTTTGTGTTTGTTTTTAACTAGCAATTTGCTATGCGGGGAAACGGGTAATATTAAGCGGTTTCTTTTTTTGCGTTTTATGTTTCACAATGAAGTTATACGAGTGAAGGGGGGAGCGAGGAGGAACACGCGGCGATTGTGAATAAAATAAACGGCATCAACAAACGCTCGACGTTACATCTTTTCCACTGCCACTCGATGTAATTTGTTTAATTTCGCTTACAAATGCTAAACTATCCTAAAATAAAGACGCGTCCAACCGCGAAGAGAGTGGAAAGCAGATTCAGTGTTACCAGATGAAAATGTTGCTTTCCCCCTAAAAAATTTCAAATAGTCGATATTTCACCCTAAAAAATCCAGTCAATTGGGAGAGCGTAAAAATTGGGAGCAAGAGAGCAGAGAGCGGCTCTAGAGATGGGGTGAACAAAAATAAGAGAATCTATAGATGGGGTGAACAAAAATAAGAGAATCTATAGATGGGGTGAACAAAAATAAGAAGATCTGGAGATGGATGTCACCGATGTTCTCCACCTCTGTTGGTGTCGATATTTCCTCCTAAAAAATCCCGCCAAATTCAAAAAAAATCTGATATATTCAAAGATTTAAAAGAAGAAATATTTATCTTATTTCAGGCTAGATCTAGCATATTTAAAAATGGAAGGGCTATAAAATTGCAAATAGCTAATAGCCTGAAATATAGCTTATTTAAAAGTTCATATGTATAGCATATTTTAGCAATAAATGTTGTGTGTATTTTGGAGTATATGACCATTTTAGCTTATTTTTCTAGCTTATTTTGACGCTCAGCTCCTAGCAACACTGTGGCAAACCATCGGAGCACTGTCGATACTATCGATTTTTTTAACTTTTTAAAAACTACGATTGTTTTTATTTCAATCCACTGAAACTTTTATAAAATAAATTTTGAAAACTTGGGAAAATTGACATCCATATGTCAAGGTGGAAGACATTGCTAAAATGGTGGCAGACATGGGTGAACCTGTGTAACATACATGTCAAAAAATGTAAAAGGTAAAGTAACAGTTGGGCGGAATTTTTGAATATTCAAATGCCATACAAAATGTTATTTTAATTTAAAATAAGTCCTACAATACCAGAATGTGTTTATGAACTTGCAGCCCCTCTACCCAAGAAATAATAAATCTCCCCAGATTTTACTATGAAATTTTACTTTATTTGTTATTGGTTTTTCCTCATTTTTGTTTTGTTTTGCCCTTTATGTGCTTTACATGTTTGTGATTTGATTTTGTATTTACTTTTCATTACGTTTTCTTTATATGCGTTTATAAATCGAATACTCCTCCAATTTCCTCTAATGATATGCGCACCAAACGAATTTCTTGTTCTAACCGAGCGCCATTTGTAACAGAAAATGCTCACAAAAAAGATCAAAGTATACATTTTATACTAAATAAATTTGTATTTATTTGTGTAAATTATAGAGAAGAAGGCAATGCAATGGGTATACCACGGAATTCTAATTGTTAATCGTTTAAACATAAGTTATAAAGATGGATTCGCTCGCTCGTCTCCTTGCTTAATTTATCGCTAATATAAGATTTATATTTTATATAATGCATCTTTTCTCGTTTACTTTGTATGGAATAACACTTAATTATACATTCATTTCATATATAGTTTGATTTCTTCAGTTGTAATCATAACAAACACAAAACAGACCCAGGTCTGTGCAGCAGGCTGATTCGATTTAAAAAAATTGAGAAAAATGTATATAAAAAAAGGTCAAAATTATAGATAAATGCAATTTGAAATTGTCTGAAGGGGATGTCTAAATAGTAGTTCTGTTCGTGTTTAAGAGTGTGCCGTGTGTGTGTGGTTTCTCCTCCTTCAAACCACTAAATACTTGTCCATAAATGATTTCGTTTAAATATTTATTTATATATATATCGAATTATATTATATATATATATATTTTATGCTATATAATAACTATATGCAAGTTGTGCATGCATATGCATCGCCTTTACTCGGTTATTTTGTTTCCTTTTGTTAACATTCATATTTTTTTCGAGGGGAATGGGAGTGATAGAGTTTAGGAAAAGTACAAAAGTATACAATGGTTCGTCGAAAGCCTTTCACTTTTAGTTTGTCCTTTTACTACTATCCAAATGATACGGAATACGAAAAATACAAACAAAATCGAATGCTTCTCCTTGCTCTTACCTAAAAAATATATATAAACAAATTGCGCTTAACTAAGTTTAACGTTTAAAGTTTAAAGTACATAAAACATTACACAAGACCACACACCACAAGTTCTACCGCGAAATTCAGCTACACTACAATTTGTTGTTGATTGGAGAGTGGTTGTTGTTGTTGTTGTTGGTTGGTTACGGGAGTCTATTCACTGTCGATGTTCAGGCCCACGCGCTTCTCCTCCTCGAGCATGGCGTCCAGCTCGTCGGTGAGATTGGCCAGCATATTCCCAATATCGTTGAGTACATTCACCGACACCTTGGGCGGCACCTGTCCAGGATTGAGGGTTACTACAGCCGGTGCTGCCGACTCCGGGGAAGTGCCTGTTAGCGGCTCAATGGCTGATCCTCCGGGATTACCCAAATCCAGAGTGGGCGAGCGCAAATGCAAGGCACTACCCCCGCTGGCCGTGCTGCCCATGCTTTCGCTTCTCGCCAAGGTGGCGTCGTGCAGCGAACTGGAAGATTTCAGCGAGTGGAACGAGTGCGCTATGTTGTTCGCAATGGTGTTCGTGGAGGAGGAGCTGGAGCTCGAGCTGGAGGAGTGCAGGTGAACGGGATGGCCCGGATTGGCATTGCCGGCGCCCGCGTGCAGCTCCTGGCGGTTGAGCAGACGCTGCTTGATCGTCCCGGTGTTCTCGTTGGCGAACGGTATCGTGTCAATCGAATCGATGCTGGAAGTGGACTTATTGTCGTGGTACTTCTCGCAGTGTATCTCCGCCGTGGTCTGCTGAATGGTGGCATAGTTGGCATAGATGGGCTGCTGATTGCTTCCCGCCGCCGCCGCCGCTGCTGCCGCTGCCTGCTGCTGCTGCCAGTGCTGCGCCGTGTGGCCGTAGAACATGTGTTGCGGCTGCTGTTGCTGTTGCTGCTGCGCCTGCGTAACCGATCCCGGAGGCACTCCCTCGCCGCTCAGCGTGCGAGAGTTGCGTATGCTGCAGTGGCGACGTGGAGGCTCTGGAGCTATCTTCTTGCCCGTCAACGGACTGCCGCTTAAATAGTTCTGGAAGGGAGAAAAACCATTAGTTATTAAAGCAATAATAGCTTAAGTTTATAAAAAACCTTACCGCTCCCGCCTCAATCCCACTAGCTGCTCCATATTCCGCCGCCGCTGCCGCATTCATGTAATGATGATTCTCCAGCGGCGGCATCGTATTCAGCACCGCCCTTTGCAGGATACCCCGCTGCTGGCGCGGCAGTGTACCGCCGCCCTCCTGCTCGTAGAGCAGCTCTCGCGTGGCATCGTTGGTGGGTGTTATGTCGCCGTCATCGTAGGATCGCCGCCAGGCCATGGCAGCCGCATTGCTGCCCAGAAGTCGGGCTGCCGCCGCCTGCTGCTGTTGTTGCTGCTGGAGCAGTTGCTGGTGGTGATGCTGCTGCTGGAGGGTGGCAGCTGCTGCCATGGCTGCCGCCGCCGCTGCCGTTGTGGGCGGCCCAAAGTGGCCATAATCCGTGGTTGTGTAATGGCTAAAGGTCAGATGGCTGCGCGTGCTGTTGTCGTGGATGTCCTCCAGCGATTCTAGGCTCTTGCCGCGCGGCTGACGCACCTGAAGAAAAAAAGGTGAAAGGTTGAATAAGGGAATGTTACATAAAGTCCTGCCTTCAGTACGTGAACTTTAAGCTTGAACCCGAGATATTTTTACATTAAACAGAATGTAATTAATATTTAAACTCCAAACAGAAGTCAAATTTAAGCAAAATCATTAAAACAACCAATTAAAATTAATGCAAAAACCAAAGGCTGTATAAAGTTTCAGTTGCAAAAGTTCGTCTGTAGCTAGAATTTCAGCTGGCACTCGAGAGTTCAAGGTCAAGAGGGTGCTGCTTCTGCTTATGAGCTCTTGAGCTGCTCGAGGAGCAGGTGCTGGTGCCCACCTTAATGAGCACCACATCGTTGCCGGAGCAACACTCGTGATTGCTGCCGGTGCAGTAGTAGGCATCGCCGTTGATGAGGCTGGCGTTGAGGCAACTGCTGCCAGCGGGGGCCGTGGCATTCAGGACACTGCCGGCGGTCGCGTAGATTTTCGTATCGTCCCAGGAGACGCGAGTGGTTGGCACATAGGATGGCGTACTTGGTATGGGCACATTGAATTGCCAGGGCTTCCGCTGGTACTCCTGATTATGTCGGTCAACCACAAAATGGGGGAAATCATAAAAATGTAAGAAACGTAAGGAAATCAAATATAAATTAGGGGAAATTATTAAATAATAAGATTGAATTAAGACTTTAAACATAAGAGTTATATTTCTTATATTATTTAAAACCATTTAAACCCCTCCTCACCTGCTGTTGATAGGCATTGGCCCCTCCCGGATTCCACTTGCCGCTGATGATGTCCTTCACCCGCTTGATGGCCAGCAGGATTTTCTTCTGATGCCCCAGCTTGACGATGCCAATGTCCTCGAGATCCTCCCAAGTCACTTGGGTGACGTCGCGCACCGTCTTGTAGTTCTGCTCCAGCAGCGGCTGAATGTACTCCTCCAGGCGCAGCAGCTGCAGCCACTCCTCGATGGAGCCCTGGAAGCGGAGAGAATTGAGATGTCATTATCGTTAGAGTTTATGGATTATTCGAGAATCGGGCTAATCGCTTATGATTTAATGTCGGAAAGGAAGGGAACACAGATCAGGCCAGACTACAAATTGTCCATGAACTAGTTCAGACCCCGCTGATAAAGGGGGAATCATTCGTGGGATGGAGTGGGTTACACACATGGCTGGTGTCTCTCACGATGAGCCTCCGCTCGTCGTCTACGTCGTCGTTCCAGCTCTAATCAGTTGTAATTGATAAGATATGACATAAATCGCGTCAAAGCACAAGCATAAAGAAACGAATAAAAGCCAAAACTCGTTGCTGCCGTCGTCATTAAACGGTAGCAGACGGCGGGCGAGCTCGACTCGCCACCAAATGTCGCCATCTACCCGTAGATACAGGCTAGTATGTGTGTACCCAATGCCCCCCCTGAGACGATGCAGTCGAAAATCATCAACTTCCATAAAGCGTAAAGCCACTTTCCGATACTTTATGCCATGTGTACACGATGTGTTAATCACTTTTCTGGTAGCTCTCCTCTCTGGCGGTGACTCTCCGCTCTTTTGGCAGCTAAATTGCTGTTGATTTCAATTTAATTAAACGTCTTGTCTTCTGCGAAATGGGATGTGATTGCTGGGCGAGGAGGAGTCTCCCGATTGGAAATTGTTCATTGAAAGCTCTCTTGATTGGGCGAATGTCAAATGGGTTATATGTAAATGTGCAAGTAAATTAATGGGATTTTAATATAAGGAATTGAAATAATAAGTGCTCAGACTTCCGAAACTTAAATAATATATATTTTTAAAGTCGGCTCCAACGCTCTGTTTTCCTCGTTATTATTTATTCGAAGATTAATCCCCTTACGAAACATTGGTCCTTCGAGCCGGATGATCCAGCTACCTTTGGCAAAATAAGTGTTTTAAAGGTTTCATAAATTCGATTTTCTAAGCATCATATTTACACATATTTGTCAGATATTTTTCCACATAGAAAAAACCCTATTATATAAATATTTCCCTTTCAAAGGTTAAGAGTATAAGAAACCCTTTGACTCCGATCTTGAGCTTCCATGTCTATTTATTATTTTAGGGAACTCTCCTCTTCTAAGGAATGTCAATGGGAAATCCAATGAGTATTTCTTAATGTATTCCTCACAACTCTCGAATGAATGTCGCACCAAAACAATAATAAACCCGCAACTCTACAAAGCCATATGCTAATCGGAATCCTCCAGCCTACCTCCATCGATCCCAGTCAGTCAGACATATTTTCCTAAAACTTTAACAAAATATTTATCTAAATAACAATTTTGTTTTTGGTTTGTTTTTGGTCTTTGGTGCTTTTCGGTCCAACTCCGAGTTTGCTTCTCCGAAATCCATTAGCAGGTAGCATATGGTATGACACTAAACAGCAGCGCGGCAGCCATCATTAGAGGCGAGGAAAACAGGTTTTTTGAAAACCAAATCGGTGACCAAAATACAGAAAAAACAAAAAAAAAAATCAACTGTACGTACTGCGTACCCAAAATGAAAAAAAAGACACTGAAAGCGAATGCGTCAGGCCGAAAACCGAACAGAGTCCGCCGCTAGCGGACCCCGGGAAAAATCCGAGAAGAAATACGAAAAAATAAGCCAACATCACAGCCCCTTATGACCCTCAAGGTCGTTCGTTGATTGCGGTTTCAGTTCACGGGGCGCAAAACGGAGATTGGCGACCGTTTAATAACTTTTTCCTTCCCGCGCTGCTCGCCTTTCAGGTATTTCGCTTTATTTCCTTTTTCGCCGCGATAAAGATGTTTGTGCGAAAAAAGAAAGCCGAGCGAGAGAGGCTGGAGAATGTTGGCTAATGAGGGAGTTGTTGACGTTTCCCCACCGAGTCTCTCATTATGGGTGATGTAAGTGACGAGTACACACAAAGAAACGGAGATCATAGTTGATGGTACAATATGTAAATATTATAATAACATTACATGTAATATCTAAATATTATAATGGACTTGTCCCTTCTTTTATAAAAGCTTTGATAGGACTGCAGAGGTAAGAGTGTAAGCACCCCTGTTAAGCCTTAAATATTATATAGGGAACGACCGTCTTTAGTAGGCAGATTCTTTTAAAAATACATTAGTCAAAAAACACTAATATAATTATAATTAGGATAGTTAAGAAAATATTTATGAGATCAATTGACATCAATTTGAATGCCTAAGAGTCAATACCTTTTTTTAACGTTTGTTTTTTTTACAACTTTAGTTCCTATTAAGAATATATTTATGAATATTTACAGTTTATTAAAAAGCCTGAAACATTTTTTAAGTGTTTTTCGAGTACCCCGCACAACCACACCCCAAAAACAAAGAGTGTCCCGCCCGTGATCGACAAATAACAAATATCGAATGGAGCCCGGGCGGCGATAAAGTACGACAACAGCCGCGGTAACTCGACCACAAAACTTCGCAAACTTGCGAAAACAGTCACGGCGCGTTATATAAACACACAGGAGGGCAAGGGGGAAAAAAAGAACGAGAAACAACAACAAGCGCAGAATTCTACACAGCTAGTAAAAATTATATTATGGCGCATTTTTCAGACGAAACACAAAACCGTCGGTAAAGATACAATAAAGGCAAAACGGCAAAAATAAAAAACCCGGCAGAGTAAAACAAAAGCTGAGGTCATTTCTGATTTGAAAAATTGCAGCTTGTGTAGCAAATCGTTTGAAACAGATTCGAGGCGGTGCGATAATGAAAAACTAAAGCTAAGAAAAATAGAGGTTATTAGGAGGCTGGAGAAAAACTAGCAATTAACCGAAATCAAGCGCGGAATGTGGCTCAAGTTTGAGCCTGTGAATGATCGATAAATGCGATAAGTGATATTATTTGAATTGGCTGCGCTGTCAGGTGGGTTGTTGCTGTACCGCCGAGTGGGCGGGGAATGCAGTTATACACCTCCGTATTTACAGGTATATACCTGTACAAGATATATACGAGCTGACGAAATGAATCAGTCGTCGAAGCTGCAGTTGAAGTTGAAGATTATGGCCGTCGCCGCTGGGTGTTAATCGTCTTCGGAATGCACTGTGTGAATGTGGAACTCATGCCGGAGATCTACCATCCACAGGCCACAAACAATTAATGTTAATTTATGGAGGCATTTTTAGAGCACTTTTCAAAGGCGAGGCATTGACTTAGATTCGATTCCGAGTGGAGCTTAAGCTTGGTCGACTTTTTGACCTTTTTGTCGGTCTTTTGAGATATTTTTCGCTTCTTATTTGTATGCATTTCCATATGCATATCGCGTTGACTTTATTTGAGGTTAGTCATTCGACTTGAAAGCGATGTTTAGGGCTAAACGTGAAATGCATATTGATAAGACTTCGAGTTCGGTAGTTGCTTGCATTTTTTAAGGCACGTACTTCTTTAAGTACGAATTTTTTAGCTGCTGTTAAATGTATGGGAGGTAGGTTTGCTGAATAAGTACATGCCCGAGTTTTGAAGCGGAAGTTGAAGGTGTAATATATGATGGTTTTCTTTTATAAGTAGAAGTGTCGATTCAACACCTTAAATTTATATAAAAGTGGGACTGGAATGGGAGTGCGATTTTATGAGAAGGTATAACATCCGGATTTATTAGTCTGTTAATCTTTTATGAATATAAATCCACTAATTTAGAGTGATGTTAATGGATTTCTTTCTACAAAAAGTCATAAATCTTTAGTTAAGAAAATTAATACAAGTTTTTTTAATATTTATGGGATTTAAATCCATCTTTAAAGAAAAGTGACCCCCCAAGGCCTACCTTCTTTTTAGCATAACTTGTTGCAGGCCTAAAATTCCCAAGTACGAGTTAGATCCGTCTGTAAACTTAGTACTGATGATGTAAATTGAAACATATTTATATTGAAAAGCCTGTTGCTTGTTTTCTGACAAGATCTTTGTTATTGGCTAATAGTCAGATCTTAATCAGCAAAAAGCTCATCTAGCTTAATAATATTTATAAACAAAGTACAAAAAGTAATGCATATTTAATTGAAATCTCTTTCAAATTCAATGTTTCCTCTTTCGTTCTACTTGTATAATTCCTTCAAAACTTGTTTCAGTTATAAATTAAAAGTGAATCTGCAAGATCACACCATAAACCATTATAACATCGGAAGTAATACCCATTCAATTTCGATTGCTATCACAATCAATACAATTTTTGCACTCAGCAGTTTGTTCACCCCCCGATAAAGTCATTCAAATCAATTATTTCTACGGCTAAGAGTCCGCTTTTGAATGGAAATTGTTCGCTGGCTATATCATCTTAGTCACTCGACTGGAACCTTGATCTGTCAGATCGATTGGCTAATGATCGGCTTCGGTCCGTCGGGCAATTATCCGCGATGGAGCAGGTTGCGACTGCGACTGCTGCTGCTGCTGTTGCTATTTCAAGTTCAACTTAATGTCACCACCGAGGGGCACCACGGCGCCAGATTCCTCTCTCACACACACGAAATCCCCACGAATATGGACTTTTAATTTGTATTTATTTACTCCGCTCGCCGCGTTTTTAATGAATTGTTGATGGGAATTAATGTGCGCATATTAAATGAAATTCTTTCATTAACAATAAACTTAAAAAAAAATATCCGCTGACGGCGCTGTTTCAAGTTCTCTTTCCCTCCTTCGCATGTGGGAAACAAGTTTATTTCTGCCTCTCTTTTGCTTTTTGCCTTTTTTGCAAATGCTTTTTTAATGAAATATCAAAGATAAGCTGGTAACTAAACAAGCAAACGGCGGAAAGCGGATAGAGAGGGAGAAAGATAGAGAGAATAGGGTGTTGCCGGTCGCAATTAATGCCAATATGGCAATTTGCCATGTTTAAAGCCGCACGAGTGTGAGAGTGGGGCTGTGTCGGTGTTAACAATGACTAAGTAAGTTGCTCTATGTGATCCCAGGCTAAAGTTTATAGTCACTGATCTGTGGCCTAGGCAATAGTTGTTATGTCATCGGATGTGTATGCATATTTAGCTTTAAGCCGATCTATAAAATACTAAATGTATTTTTGCATTTAAGCTATTTATTTGTTACTTTTTACACGTCTTTAAATTATAATTGAAAGTTGATTGCATTTTTAAGGTGTATTACAAATTTTATTAAACTAGGGAAAGTCTCAGGCAATTTCCTCAGTTCATCTTTATCAAAATGATGTTTTAAAACTCTTGTAATTATTTTCCATGGTTTATAGAGACTCCTTAACCTAGAGATATTTCTTTAAGTCCTTTTATTTACTTCACTTTTAAGCTCTCACCTTACTTTCTATTTCAAAAGTTTTCTCTAACAAAGCTCTACTGTACTTGAATAGTGCATCACGAGTTGAACTGGTTCTGTACTGATTAGATAGGTAAATATTTACGGGCGTGCTAACAAATAGAGTTGCTTTCCCGGAACTCTCCTCTTTATGGCTGAGATAAAGTTCGGTCTTAATTACAGAAAATGCTAGAAAAGTTTTAGAAGTCTGGAGATCAGCATTATATTTAAATTTAAAGGAAAGATCTCATTATAGAATTATTTGGAGGAAAGCAGTTTAATTACTGGTCTATCTATTAATTTGGCTGAATTCCGATTTAAATCCCAGATCTATCATTTCACTTATTTATTAATTCATTTATTTATGTATTTATCTAATATCTATAATTTATTTATCTTATTTGAATAACTTACCGGCACAAAATGCGGCAAATTGTCCAGCACCTGCAGCTTATCGATCCTCTGCTTAATCCTCTCCCTATGATGCGGATTCTTGATGCCAATGGCGGTGAGATCCTCCGGGGTCATGCGCGCAATCGTGGGCAGATCGTAGCCCGCGGCAATGAACAGCTGGGCGTACTCCTCGTGCTTCATCTCCATCAGCCAGTCGATGATGAGCTCATCGTTCCGCTGCCGATCGACGCTGCCAATGGAGCAGGAACTCACGGAGCTGCAGCGCGGCGAGGATAGGGGTGCCCGGATGGAGGCCCCGGACGAGGAGACACCGGTCAGGTAGGAGGAGGCCCGTCCCGAGTCTAGGCTGGCGGTGCTATGGCGGGACCCGGAGCCAGCGGATCCCGAGGAAGAGCCCGGCGAGTCCCGGCCGGGGGACTGGGTCAGATCGATCCCCTGATCCTCCTGCAGGGCCAGCTGCTGGTGATAGTAGACCGCCGCCTTGTGGGTCAGCGGTTCGCGCAGAGTGGCACAGAAGACGGGTGGTGGCGGCACCATGGCAACTCCACCAGGCTTTCCAGCGCCCGGTGGCGGTGCTCCAGCGGGGACACCTCCTACGCCCGGTTGAGGTGGCGCTACCCCTGGCCCACCCACTTCATCCTTGAGCCGCAGGGCCACGCTAGTCTCCCGGGGCAGATTAAAGCCTCCCTCCTCCAGCGAGGGCGACGACACAATGCTGCTCCCGCTCATGCTAATCCCATCGTCCGCCTGGTGATTCTGGTGGTGGCGCAACGGTCCGCTCAGCCGGTAGAGCGGTATCAGCGGCTGGTGGTGCGAATGATGATGGTGGTGGTGTTGGAGCTGCTGCTGCTGCTGATGGTAGTGCGAATCCTGCAGAGAATCGCCTGGAATCGTTGGCGGTTGCACCTTCTTAGCCTGTGCGGTGGATGCATGCGGCTTCAGCGAACGATGCATGATGATGATGGGTCTCCGATGGCCGCCGTGGCCGTACTTTCACCGACGACTCCTGTTAGAAAAAAAGGTGGAGGGAAAAATTAGTACTATGTATGCTGCAATGTGTCCGCCAGATGTGTGTGCCAGAAAGCAAGAAATCTGCATAATTGGTCATAGACAGTTTTCATTTTTTTTTCTCTCTAAAAATAGGGCTCCCAACTGTGTTTACTCGGCTATGCGGCGGCGAGTCAATAAACTGCACCACGGGCTCTTCACAGCCTCCACCACCAGCCTCCTGCTCCTGTTTCTGCTCCAGTTCCCGCTCTCCCTCAGACCCCTCTATCTAGTCCGCGGCATCTCGTATTACAGATTTCATTCACAAAAATTTGTCAAAGCAGAAGAGAGCGACTAGGGGAGTACCCTTTTTTTATAATTAGATGATGAACCTTGCTTAAAATATCTAATTAATTAGCAAGCCCCTTAAAGCACTTAATAATATATTATAATCAACTCAATCAATCAAATTAAGCAGCAAAAAATAGGTCTACCTTCTACCTTCAACCTCATATAAGATAATATCTATATTATTGATTCACCTGCCTAATAGGCCATCTCATTTTCAGTTAGAGCCTTTTATTTCCTATTTAATATCTTATATACATTATCCATATTATATCTAGTTTATGTCTAATACGCCCTTGATGCCCCAAAAACAAACAAACATCCCGTAGACGAGTTTTTCAAGCAGCTGGGAGAGACCGAAAGACGCGGCGGCACACGACAGCGTCGGGGCAGGAGACCCCTGTGAAAGGGCGAGGGCTATTGCTATCGCCGCCACATAGCACGAGCTGTGTCAAAGTTCGTTGACTGCATTTTGTGGTTCGTGAGGGGAATGGGGTGGGGCAGCTGCTGTCTAGTCGGCAGCAGCGTCATAATACACTCGAAAAATGCACGGACAGCCCTCGGACGGGCGCACAAATCTGGCGAAAAGTCACGAACGAGGCCCTCGACATGTCATTAACAGCAGGGTGCAATAATAATACGCCGCCCCCGATTTACGGGGAAACAATAATAAAAAATAGCAGCCAGAGCAAGTAATTTCCTGGCAATTTGCTTACAAAGTAAAGCAAGGCAAAAATGCGAATTTCCAAGTCCCAGAGCTCGCTCAGGTGTATCGATAACAGGGGCCACCTGTTCGATTGGAAACTCGCTGCCCCGGCTGCCTGCCGGCGAGTGAAAAAGCCACGGAGGAAAATCCAGGTGTCATAATCCAAGCGGAGGCGTGTGTGTGTAGGTTGTGGAAAATGCAGGAAAAACGTAGCAACAAAAGCTGAGCGAAATAAAAAAAAAACGCATAACGGTGGCAGTAGTAAATCTCATTTACAAGCTGCCTTTTAATGAATTTTTATGTATGCGACGTGCCGGAAAAAAAGAGGAAAAACTGCAACCGTTGCGAAAATCCAAGAGAGAGAGAGGAGAAAACTCTCCCAAAGAGAGAGAGGAGAGGAGAGAACAAGAGCGAGAGAGAGCAACGCTGAAGCTGGAGTTTTCGCGTAGTAGGGTAGTATATCAAGCTGCAGCGGCGAATGTGGGTTGCGGTTTTTCGCCGTATTGTGTTGTTGTTTTGCCGCCCACACAAGCTGCACCCACTGCAACCCCATTGCCCCCTCCCTCACCCCCCTCATATTTGCAACCACCCCCTTCGAAATGCCAGATGTTGTTGAACCGTTTTTCATGCGGCGGCAGCGGCGGCCGGCATTGCAGTTTCTTTCGAACAAATTTTTGTCTTTTACCCTGCGTTTTTTTTTTTTGTTATCCCATTTTTATGAGTTACCATTGTTGTTTAGGAGCTGTAAGTTTAATTGCAAACACGAAAACGGGCACGCCCACACTCCTTTTTATTTCTACGGGGCAATGCAACATGGCACTGGGCAGAAATATCTCAAGAATTTGTCATACAATTAGGAATATTTTAATAGAAATAATGGGCTTATTTATTATTTATATTTAAGCTATTTGTTTATGAGTTTCGTGCTTTATAATGTTGATGTGTTGTCGCTGAAATCGTACTTGAGAATTTCAAGTGCAATGCCTGGTACAAACTAACGCTTAATGTGTGCTTTGATCTGTTTTTGAGTAATATTTATAGCTCTTCCTGGAACTGGAACTTCTCATTATAAAACTAATTCAAAATACGAATTAAAATTGCAACCAAATTAATTATTGTTAAAATATCTTAATGCTCAGTGTTATTTTTGTTCAGTGCACATTACAACTCGCGGTTGTGGGTGGTGAGTAATCGTAATGAGCATAACACTTGCTCGGCCTTTCGTGCAGACCGAATGCCAGCTTTGGATTAAAAGTGTGGATATAAAACCGAAATCTATTTTGAACCTATTGAGAGGGCTCCCCCTCGGCGAGTGTTCACTGTGCTTCGACATATAAAAACTGATTGGAAATGCAATTGGAGGCTTGGGACCTTTTGGGTGTTGGCAAATACATAAATACAAAAGGGAAATAGTCGGTCGAAGGGGGTGGTGGTGATGGCGGGTGGGTGGGTGTTGTCGGCGGCAAGCAGGCTGAAAGATTTATTGATTGTCACACACACATGTATATACATATACACAATACACAAGTAGTGATAGATGTACAATGAAGCGGAGTTGCGGTTTTGAAGTTGGCAGCAAAAACGCTGAGCAACTAAAAATAATTATGGTTTACACCAGTGCTGTGTGCTCTCAACACTAAAGAGAGGGCGGCGGCGGCGGCGGCGGCGGAAGGCAGAGACTGATAAATCAGATACAAAATGACCGCAATCTTCATACCCTTTATCGAGGGAAAAGTATATTGGGCAGACAATAAATGGAAGCGGAGGAGAGAGTGTACTTTCACTGGAAATCATATTGTTTAAGCGTTTGCTTATACTATTTAGTGGGGTTTAGTTTCCATAAGTAAGTTCCTGAGGTTCCTAACTCAAGTAATATAATAATCAAACCATAATTTAATTTAAAGATATATATTCAACATATTAAATCGAAGTTTCAAGTAGATTTCTAGTAAAAATCAAATATAATTTGGTGCAAGCTTTAAGTACTCGAAATATGGAATTATTATAAAGAATTAAATCCTTAATTAATCAAAGAATTATAATATTATAATAATCTAGTGGGGAAAAAGCCAGAGCTGTCACTAGTTATATATTAATCCTCTTAAGAGCTTTTATATACAACAGGATATAAATAGCCATTGCAACCCAAAAATAATGAAGGAAAAAGCGTATTTAATCTTCGCCAGATTTCCGCCCCGTTTAGTGGCTCGTTTCTTCTCTTTCATATCGTTTTTGTCGCTGTCGAGAGCCGTTAAAGTTTACTGGCATGAGTAATCAGCCAAATGGAGCGCAATAAAATGGCAAACGGTAACACGGCCAATCTATCAACAGAACGGCCAGCGCCAGCTCCAGCTCAACTCCGCTCCGCTCCGTTCAGTTTCAGTTCAGGCAGCAGCAACCCCCGCACATTTGGGACCCACTATATAGACCCAATATATACGAGGAGAGCTGGGCATCAAATGAGGCGCATCTCAATCTCATGTTTATTAACGGTGCTCAGTGTGTGTGAGCCTGAGTGTGCTGGTGTCATTAAGCCAGATAGATAAAGGAAGGTTGTTCTCCATCTCGAAAGCACCCCCGAACTCCCTCCCCATACTTAACCGACCTCAGTCGGCCAACACTTCATTATTGACAACAAAAGGCTTTGCCCGACCGACTCTCAGCCTCGTATTTATCAGCTGCGGGTGCTTTGCATATGACAAGTTTTATTTTATTCTTTTTTTTTACACTCTTTCACTCGCTTTTTCCCTTTATTCTTTGGCCGGTCCCCCGGTTTCTTTATTTTGCCCGAAATGCAATGGACAAAGTTCGGCCGTACTTTATTCGTGTTTACCACGCCCCGGTCTCGGGTAAAAAAAGGCTTTGTACTTAGTAGAATATTTTGTCAAACCAAACAAAAAACTAAAGAAAGAAAGCGACAAATGCACAGAGGAAAATACTCATTTTAATTAGTTAAAAGAGTTGTTATGGTAAAAAGTATAAGGATTAAAGATATAGAATATGTACAATCATAATTACAAATTATATTTTATAATGTAATTACAAATAACACTTCACAATAATTTGATGCTAAAAACATGTTGCAAAACCTAAACTGCAATGTGACCATTATCTTAATAAGCTGGAGTGTTACCTTGCAACTAAAACTTTGGTAATAATTAGGGGATTTTTAGAATCGTTAAATACATTTTATTAAAGTTTTGATTTATATGTTTCTCTCTGTGCAACAACGACAACATCCGTGGAGCGACAACCACCAACAACCGCACAAAAGATGGTGTCGATGATGCTGCTTACTCGCTGCCTGTCCCCTGATTCAACGTGCCCCCCTGGAAACTTCTCATCTCTTTTGCCACAAAGACTGTCGATAGCTCGAGATGTTGATCTTGCAAAGCGCAGAGACAAGCAACGGCGGCAACAGCAACAGCAGCAACAGCGATGCCAGTAACTCCAGCAACAATAAATGGCCAGAGGCAGCCGAAACTTGTTTTGCCTGTAAAAGGGAGTTGTCGTTGTTGTGTTGCTGTAGTTGTAGTTGTTTGTGCATTGTCTCCGCGTTTTGTTTCAGGTTTCAGGCAAACGCCAAGAACAGGCAAAAAAACAGCACCATAACAGCTATATGAGGTGAACTGCAACTGCAGAAAGGAGCATTAGGGGGAGCTGTACTGCTACCCTACAGTTAACGCATCCTTGGCCATCATTTAAGCTCAATTTGGGGACAAGAAACCAAACCTATTTGAATAGAAAGAATCATCTTTCAATAGTAAGAAATCTGCCTTAAGAGAAAAAGTATCTTTTAAACGGAGAAAGTATCTTTTAGAAGAAGTAATGGGTCCAGTATATTTTAGATAGAATGAAAAGCCACAGATCAAAGAAAAAACATCAAAGGCAAGTCTTTTCTTGAAGCAAGCAAAAAAGGAAATTAAATATTCACATTAATTTTATAATTATTGCAAGGACTGTGTAGGAAATAACAGAAAGCTAATTACTTTAATTGCAACAATTAAATTGCCTTTTCTTTGTACCCTTTGGCAATTACCAACAGTTGGCATAGTTGAATCTTCTAAGAAAAGTGGCCATGAATAAGAGATGGCAATGGCAATCCGAGCCTGAACCCAAATCGAAATCAATAGCGCACATGTTCGATTTGGAAAGGCAAAATTAGAAGATGGCCATTTAGTAAACGCTACCCCCATTTCAATATATTTATGTTGATAAAGTTTGCAATGTGACCAGTGTTATACTTTTTTGCATTATGCTGCAGTGTGCCCTTAGGACAAAGAATCTGGTACGAATTAGGAGATATTCAAAATGGTTTTAAGCAGCATAAAAATAATATATAACACCCCTTTGACTTCCTGCATTAATGTAGACAAGACTTATTAAGGAACCTTTCTCTATGCCGTTGACGCTCTAAATTCCTCACTCTATATGGCATAACCGATATACCCAGTGGTACCCATTTATGGCTGTTGTTGTTGTTGACGACTCCGGAGGAGCGGAATAAAGCTCGTAGGAGGAAAATGCAGCGCTGAAGATGTGTCAAAAGTGTGGGCGGGCGGGTAGAAAACGGACAGGCGGACAGACGGACGGATAACTTACGTGCAGTTTAACGGTTAATGCAAACGAAGACGACATTGCGTTGCGCATATGGCCATATAGCATGGTACAGAAAAAAAAAGCCACTAACAGAAACAGAAACAGAAAACAGAGACGGACCAAATACGGCGGACAGGCACGTAGAGAAATATACTCGTACTCGTACTCGAACTCGTACTCGAACCAAAAACGGCCATCAATTCCTTCTTTTTGTATTTTTTCTTCATTTTTGGTCAAGAAGAAAGGGGCAAACAAGTTGTAAGGCGAGCAATGAGTGCAGACAAAAGCAGTTACAAGACATGAAGAAGACAAGGGAGAAAGAGGTGGGGGAGGGGGAGATACACAGAAAAAGCATGTGATATCTTTTTTGAAGGTTTCATCATTGAAATAGGTATCTTTTGGATACATTTTAGTCAGAAAATAAATTATTTACAAAATTTAATGCTTACAAGACAAAAATATACTATCTATTATTTATGGGTTTTCGCTATATTACATAGAATCTATCTATCACGGTATTACTAAATTTACAATTATTTTAATATGTTTTTGACAGTATTCATATTTTAAGAGAGGTCTGAAAGTTCAGGATAATATGAAAAGTTAAAATCAAATATAGAGCTTGCCATGGGGTGTCACTAAAAATACCTTACATTTTTCGTTGCATACTTTTGGAGACCCAATTAATTGTTTTCAAATCTATAAAGACTTTTATATAGGACTTATTTATTTATATTATGTATACATTTAATTTTAAATTATTTTACGTTATTATAACATCAAATTATTCAAACCCCTTTGACCAAAGACAGTTTGAGATCTTTTATCACGATTTCTACACATACAAGGATACAGAATATAGTTGAATTGTGTATGTCAAAGCGTTTTTTCATGCTCTTTTCACATTTCTTGTCCATTAACATGTCCAAAATTAGTTCTTTCTGTGTAGACATGAATAATGGAGGGCAGTCCTCAACGTTTTACAGCTACATTGAACTTTTTGAGACTTTTTTAAGGGCACTTGCCGCTCGCCCCGCCCACCGCCCACCGCCCATTTCCCATTTTCCTTTCTTCTTTCCTTTTTCTGCCGAAAATTCGTATGCGGCTTACTACTACGCACACACACACTACTACGCGAATTCCCACACACACGCACACATGCGTAGGATATCGCTTAACAACTGTGCAGAAAATATGTAAATTACCATTGTTAAACGCTGAAATTTCGCCAGATTCCACTTAAATCCTGCGACAGAGGCTCGAAATGCACATTAGCTTTGCTTTTCACAAGGATTGCAATTGATTTTTCATACGAAAATTGTGTGCAAAAATTTCTTTTTACGTTAACACCAACACACACTCACACACCAACACACGCGAGCGTATACCGAGCAGAAAAGTTGCTGTGGTTGTTGTTGCTGCCGCTGCTGATGGTGGCCACCGAAGAATCGGAGAATCGAAGCCGACCGAGGAGGAGAAAAAGAGAAGCGACGACGACCGCAAGCCAAAGCGTATTGAAACGCGGCTCCAGCATGCGAGCGTTAAAGCCAGGTCCGTAAACGGAATCGTAGTAGGGTCCGGACTTTGGAGTCCTCCAAGTTGCAGCAGAGAGTGAGCGAGCGAGCGAGCAAGAGAGCGGGAGAGCCAGTGCGCAACTTGTTCTCTCTCCTCTTCGACAGCTCCAACACTCCACCGCGAGAGTCGCCTCGATTTTTCTCAGCGGCCAATTTGTTGCAATTGAAACAATAACAATTCCACTGGGCAATTTGTTTCGGGCCTGGCAAATTAGTTAGTTAATAAATGAATGAAGAAAAAGGGAAAAGAGAAATGGGAAAACAAAGCGTAGCTTCAATAAGCAGCCACAGACTTTATTCCCTAAAGTGGTTGCCATTGGCGACGCTGGAAATGCATTGGGTACGATGGGGCAATAGGTGCAGTTAGGTGGTTTAAAAAATAAGCAAAGGGAAATGGTAATTTAAAATACATTAAGACAAGAATAGAACAAATATTATCTTCGATTTTCCTTTCTTTAAAGTTCTAGGTTATACTCAAACTTTTAAGCTTTCGATAACGATATTTTCCGTAACTTTGCGCGCGATAAATGCACGAGATAGAAGATGATACAAGGAAATAATCGAAAACATATATTTTTGGAGTTCCTGAGAATGTCGATTGGCTTTGAACTTTGTTAATTTTAGTTAGCGATACAAAGAACTTTAGATATTTATTATACCTTTTTATTATAAGCAAACAAAGAACGATCAAAACCTTACCCTTAACTAACTTTGATAAAAGGTAACTCTGCCTATTCTAGTAACTATTATGAAGAGTACACCACTGTAATTTATAGTTCTAGATAGCCATTTTCGGGGGCTCAGCAGTAAAAAGATGATGAACGTGACATTTCTGTAATTGATAACCTGCTGCTTATCTGGCCCACTGTGCGTTGAATGCCACAGAAAAGACAAACAACCCAGTCGGACCTTGTAGAACGGGTTGTTCAACAGAACGCATCTGCAACGGTTCTATATGCCGCCAATTTTAGCTCAAAAATGGATAGAACTATGATATAATGCATGTTAGATGTGTGCAATAACAAGTGTTCTTTGGTTGGTATATTAGAAGCGAAGAAATGAGGTATAAAATAAATATTATGTGCAACTGTCGCTTCTCTAAGAACGCATAAATATACGTTATTTTGGAAGTAAATTACCCGAGCGCTTCCCGAACGATCGGTTTTTTTTTTTTATAGCTTCGGGTCCGTGCAATCGTCGCTTCTCTTAGAACGCATAAATATGCGTTCTATCCGAAACCAGAATTTAGTGTTGTTTTTTATTCTCTTTCTCTTTCATATAAGTGCAAACGTCGCTTCTATTAGAACGCATTAATATGCCTTATTTTGGAAACCAACATTTGTTTTTGTTTGCTGTTCTACTTTTCTTTTATATCACTGCGATCGTCGCTTCTATTAGAACGTAAAAAGATGCATTATTTCGGAAACCAGCATTTGAAACGAAAATAAAAGAATAAAAAGAGAACAAAACTCACAAACAAATAAGAAGAAAAGAGAATGAAAAAACACGCGCTTGCGGTTTTCGTTTTCTTTTGTTACTTGCTTTAGTTGCATTCAGAGATTTGCTTGACGCAGTTGTGAAATTCATTTTAATAAGTATACAAGGTAAGAAAAACATATCTATTATTACATAGTTAATTCATTTCAGTTTCAGATATATTAACAAAATAAGGTAAGCAATCGAACTAATAAAATAAATAATATATTACTTTTATTTCAGATCTGGTTTGTATACGTAAATATATAAAATATAATATTTATCATTTCAGATTTCATTTATTTATAGGTCATAATATTGAAACATTTTTATTTCAGATAATATTTGCGATTTACGGTGAGTGTTTATAATATTTTTTTCCCATTTATTAGTTTTATAACTTTATTTAATTCTTGCATTACAAAATATTATTATTATTTTCAATATAATTGCAGGATTTCTTCACTAAACACATAAAAGATTTTACTGTACGAATAAATTAACCTATATATATTATGTGTACACTTCAAATTGAATAAAATAAATATTTTTAAATATATTTTTATTGCTGTTTTAATGGTTATTAATGCATTCGAACCTAACGGTTCTTTATGTATGCTACAGATGTGTTCTTAATTGCTTCCTTCATAACAGTTCTATAACTGTTATCAATGGATTATTTTGAAGCGGTATTTTGCATGAAAGATACATTGCTACAGAACCGTTATTGATGTATGCTGCAGATGGGTTATATAACGCTTCTTTTAGAAACTAAAGTTGGAAGCGAAACCCGAAGATTGCCGAAGTGTAATATACGTTATTTATATGTTGCGAAAGAACTGTTGCAGCATACAAAAGAAAAGAACAGTTGTTTCGGTGTTTCACCCCATACAAATCTGAAAGGAAGACCCCTGGTATAGAGAATACATTCTTTACTCGGAGAGAATGCATAGAACTGTGCTTGTTGGAAGCGGCCAGGTCCGACTGGGAAACCGTAGCTCGCGCACACACACAGGCGCGCGCAAAAAGCCAGCACAACCACTTTTCATGCCGCACAAGCCAATAAGAGAAATAGAGAGGGGAGCCACTTGGGGAGAGAGAGAGACATAGAGCTCCAAGGCTCCAGCGAGTTGCGGCAACTTTATTTGAGAATACGCGCAGCTGCGCTCTCTCTCTCTTTCTGTTTCTGTGAGCCTCTCTCCCGCTGTAATCTCCTAGTGGAGCCATTACCTCCCCCCACCACCGTTCTAACACTTCATTGGAGACAACGACATCAAGTCATTTGATTCCCACACAAATCTCTGCATATTGAGCGGCCGCTCTCGCTCTCCATCTCCATCTCTCTCTCTTTCTCCCACTCGTTTCATTATGGCAAGTGAGTTATGGCTTTTGCGAGTGTGTGCGTGCGTTTGCACTGCGCTTTCTATTGATTTATATGAGAGTTTTATGGCGCAATCTGAGCCATAATAACCAGAAAGAAGAAAATTACAAAATGCCTTGCATTTTAATTAAAAACTAGGGGGAAAAAGTGCAGGCATTATGCAAAAAATAGGAATAATAGCCGAGTTAAAAGTAGGCTTTTAAAACTCCCCCCATTTCTCACGACCAGAGTTGTCGCGTGCCTTTACAAAATCGAGTAGCCGTAAAATCCCACGACACGTGTTGGTTTTATTAATAACATAAGCTGCAGCTGCAGTCGTGTTTTGTCTTCATTTTTCTTTCCCTTTGTTTCCCTTTTCGGAAACCCAATTTCCTGCAGATGCCGAAGATGCGGCGGCACTAAATAAAGGCAAAACAGCTGGCAACCCTCACAAAGTGACAGATGGCGACGCCGACAGCGACGTCGGCGCAAGCAGCGCAGGACGAAGGCGGCATCAAAATAGAAACACAAAAGTGAGCGGTCGCCGCTTAAAAATTAACCGCTACAAAATTGAGTTAAATATGTAGATTTACTTACTTTACAACCAAAAAATCGTTTTTCCAGTCTTTTAATTAACTCCACAATACCTCGTCCAGTTTTTTTTAACAAATCACACTATAAATTACGAGCGCAACGAAAGCTGGCACACAAAATGTAAACAATGTAAAATTGTCGTAATTGTTGTAGTTGTAGCCTAATGAATTTCACGTTTTTTATGACATTTTCCACAGGCAAACGGCATAAAACAAACACACAAAAACACGCACACGCACACACAAAGCACTGTTGTTGTCTTTATTTTATGTCTGCGGCGCGCGAGTAAAACATAAAAACCAGATTAATTTCGAGCAGACGAAAATGACATTTTTCTTTTTGTTGATTTCTTTTAAGCTGAGTTTCTTGCCTCAACGCCGTTGTTGATATTGCGACGGCTCTTTATTGTTTGGCTAAGCCGCCATTTTCTTTTTTGGTAATTATTAAGGGCTTTTGCTGGAACAAACTCCCTTTTAATATATTGGCACACTTTATTAATTTTTTTAGCATAAATAGCCACTTTTATTAGTTGTATTTATTAACTCAACTTTTTGTTTTCCTTTTAAATTTGCCGACGTGCGTTTTTCCGCGACATACGTCCGCCGAAACGAAAAAATGAAAACAAACGAAATTAGTGTTACCAGATGAAAATGTTGCTTTCCCCCTAAAAAATTTCAAATAGTCGATATTTCACCCTAAAAAATCCAGTCAATTGGGAGAGCGTAAAAATTGGAAGAGCAAGAGAGCAGGAGAGCAGAGAGCGGCTCTAGAGATGGGGTGAACAAAAATAAGAGAATCTATAGATGGGGTGAACAAAAATAAGAAGATCTGAGATGGATGTTATCGATGTTTGGCAGGGAATCACCGATGTTTCTCCACCTGTTCGTGCCGATATTTTCTCCTAAAAAATCCCGCCGAATTCAAAAAAATCTGATATATTCAAAGATTTAAAAGAAGAAATATCTAATTATGACGTGGAACGTTGCAAAGCGGAAAAATGTCGGTGGAATAACAGTTCTTAGTATCTGAAAGCTGGCAAAACTTTTAAGCGATGTGAAAGTCGTGTGCAGTATTTATTTTGATATTTTCGCCAATTTAGTTTATTTCTGTTCTTAGCAATATTTATAAAACAAAAAAAAACACAATTTTATAGAGATTTATTCAAAAATTTTAAATCAGTCAGTTCCGAAAAAACCCTAAACTTTCCCCCTAAAAATTCTTCCACCATAAAATTCTCCCTAGGACGTCAAAAAAAGGAAAATAAAGAAAGATTGATAGGAAATAGGGACTGAAACCATTTTTTTTTTATTAAAAGCACCAACCTCCAAGTGTTGGATGAAACTCAACGGAGATTTCTCCAAAAAACCGTTGGGTGCTGCAGGACCAACAGGCGTTGGCTACGACTGAACAATCAGAAGCGTGGAGCACGAGTTGCACCTGCGCCCACCGTCAAACTCAATTAAAACAGCACTTAAAATGTAGCAAAAGTAAAATAAATAAAACTGCTTACATTTTCTAAGAAAACTGGAATTGCCGTTGCCCGCTGCTTTTATATGCTTCCCGCAATCACCCTTAAAGAAAAAAAACCGAATTTTACGGGGAAATGGCATCACTGCTTATACGGTGTATTTAAGTGTCTTTCTCTGCGCTTCTCATACTGGGTACCTAAGTAAAGTCTCTTAGTCTTCTGATTTTTTTTTTCATTATTTTTATTTAAATTTAATTTTTTAATTCTTGCTTTATTTGGTTAAAATATTTTGAACAAAATGTTAATGCTCAGTTCCACAATTCCACCGTTATTTACGTGAAATGTCTAGAGACTACAATCTTGGTTATTTAATTTAATATAGAAATATAAGTCAGTCAGAAGTCCATGACAAGCTTCATGTTTTTGAGGAGATGAGGAGCACACTGGGCCATGTTGTCGTATATCTCAAAAAAGTCGGCGTCGCCCTTGAAGGCGAACGCGTGCAGCGCCTGGGTGATCGGCGGCAACATTCTGATCACCCTCTGCTCTGTGGCAGGATTACCCACGATAAATGGCACCAAGTAGGCTGTTCCGGTGAGCATGTATATATATATATATATATGTTTACCTTCTTTTTTTAGTTCATATATAATGGCATCACTGCTTATACGGTGTATTTAAGTGCCTTTCTCTGCGCTTCTCATACTGGGTACCTAAGTAAAGTCTCAATCTTCTGTTTTTTTTTTATTATTTTAATGCCCCACAAAAATGATGGACAAGAACGAGAGCTTCTAGCAATTATTCCCACATTTAATGTTTTCTAAGTGGAAAGCCTTTGACTTTACTGACTGCTTTTTAAATAAATTAAATTTTAAAAAATGAATATTTGAGCCATTGTGCTTTCTGTCTAGACTAAATAGTACAAATAGTATTCCTTAGGTAGTATTTAATTAGGAATTATTGGTGCCCTCCAGGGTAATGGTGAAAAACAAATAATTAAAATATCAAATTATATAAAAGAGTAGTGTATCGAAATATATGTCAAAAAAAAAAAACAAATCGTTTCAATATTATTCGGTTTTTTATTCGTTTTTATCAGACGTCCGGATTTGTTTAATTTCTTCCTGTGATTTGTAGGAATAATGCCTGCTATAAGACGGCCAAACATTGGACGACGTACACGTCGAGCAACATATAGTCGAAATTTCCATGAAAGTCAAACGCAAGACGAACGTGCAGAAAGAAATGAATCGAGACGAACCCATTTAGCACATATTCGCTCTACACAAAGAGTACCAAGAACAGACTTGAATCGCGCTGCATTTGCATACAATTTCTCAACGTCCTACAAAGACCATAGCTGCGTTGTTATCGGTTCATTGTCTGTGGTATGTCAGCACTGCAATGCACTGAAGTTTCGATTGGAAGCTCCCGGCTTATGCTGCGCAGGTGGCAAGGTAAAATTGCCGGTTTTGACTTATCCACCAGAGCCATTGTATTCGCTTCTATATGGAAATACAAGCAAATCAAACCATTTCCTGTTGCACGCATAAAAATATAACGGATGTTTTCAAATGACGTCATTTGGAGCAGAGGTTGTTCAACAACCAGGCTAGAATCCGAGTTATAAGGTAATAGCGTCACTCTTTTATCAACATGAGCAACTATAATTTTTCACGAAATTGCATCACAAAATTCAGATTCAAGGGCAAATTCACCATCGAGCGGGCGCTTTGTTACCACCACCAAACAAAGATCATAAATTCCTTCAGATCTATTTCGTTGGTGATTCGGCAGTTGAACTTAATCAGCGTTGTGCAATTTTCACTGCAACTAAACGTGAAATAATGCAACAATTGCAAAATCTTCTTCATGAGTGTAATGAATTGGTCAGATTGTTCAAAACAGCTTTGGATACAATGCATTCTGACGACCACAAAATCATTATCAGAGCAGATAAAAGACCAGCAGGAAGCCATTCAAGACAATTCAATGCGCCCACTATCAATGAAGTCGCAGTGGTGATTGTTGGC
>VNJO01001176.1:0-14572 GCA_008042535.1 Drosophila tani | reverse complement strand
CGGGCTTCAAGACGGACGTTAATAGGAATGGCAGCGATGACTCCTCCTCGGGGTCGCCGGATTTCATAGAGAACGACGAGAAGATCACCTCGCGCACCATCAGCGATCCCACCTATCCGGTTTTTAACACTAATGGCCAGCAGATCTCGCGCAGCCTGTTCCAGCAGTTCCTCGATCAGTACCGCCGGCTGTGGGGCGCGGCCAGCGAGCAGGCGCATCAGGATGAGGAGCTAGCGGCTCTGGTGGCCGAGTTCAAGGAGTTCAATGCCGAGATCCAGAAGCTGGACGAGCACATGCGCCAGCAGGCCGCGGAGGCGGAAGAGGCTGCTTCGGCTGATAGGATTCTCAACAACTCAGCGGGGGTAGGAGCTAAAACACCGCTGGACAAGCGCTCTATGACGCTGCCTCTGAAGTCAGCGGGAGAGGCCACCTTCGGAGAGCGTGCCTCAGGTCGCAGTGTAGCTGGTGGAGTCCCCCTGACCCCCCTAATGGCCAAGCTCTCGGTGCTGGCTCTTAGCGAGTCTACGCCCATTGAGATCCAAACTCCGCTGACCACCAGCAAGGTCTTTCCACGTCGCAGCTCCCTCAAGTGCGAGGATGCGGTGGATGCCTTGGCTGTTATGTCCACGGCTCCTGCTCTGCCGCCTGCTTCTGGCCAGGCCGATGGCCTGCAGCGCACGGAGCTCTACATATGCGGGCAGCAGAACATGACCCTGCTGCTGCTCATGGAGGAGGGCACCTGTCACCAGCAGAAGGTGGTCCAGCAGATGGTGAGTTCTTCTGGATTTTTCTCTTTTTTTTCTTAGTGTAATTTGAGGTATTCCCCTGATTTAGTTTGACATTTGCGTGGCCAAGTTTCCGCACATGGAATCTCAGCTGAATCAGACTCTGAACGTGAATGTGGAGGGCGACAAGCGGGATGGAGGCGACTATAGCTTCATGTGCGTGGATGCCAAGTGGGATGTGCTGCAGCGTAATGGTCCCTGGAATCCCCTGGAGCTGAACATACTGGAGAGCATGCACTCAATACATTCCAGTGGTCATCATCATCTCACGGATTTGATATTGAGGTGAGTTTGAACTGACGGTCAAGGTGCGAGCGCTTACCTGAGTTATAGCTGTGTTCTATTGCAACATTCTGATACATTTTCGAGGATGGTCCATTATTTTAAAGCCCTGTTCCACTGCAAAATTCTGCTACATTTTGTTATAGCCCTGTTCCACTGCCACTTGCTACTACATTTTCGAGGCTGGTCCATTCTTTTATATCCCTGTTCCACTATAACATTCTACTACATTCTCGAGGATGGTCCGTTCTTTTTAGCCCTGTTTCACTGCCACATTCTGGTACATTTTCAAGGATGGTTCATTCTTTTATAGCCGTGTTTCACTGCAACATTCTGCTACATTCTCGAGGATGGTCCATCCAAAATGGTCCGTCTATTCACCATTCACCCCGAAGGTTTCTATACATACTAAAAGAAATACCGAAAAATATCGTATATACCAGAAAAAATTTCTGGTCATACTAAAATAAAAAATACCGAAAAATATCGATACTTCAGCGATATTTCGTAAGTTCCTTCCCCTAAACATGTCGCCCAATAATGTAGATGGAGCAGTGGAATTGCCTACATTCAATTTTAGAAAATAATTTACAGTAAATGGGGATATTTCTCTCGAAGTTGTTACGAGCTCTGGCAAATAACCTTCATATTCTAACTGCTCTCCCTTTGCAGATCCCACGACTCCGTTTACTATGGCCACAAGAGCGGCCGGACCGAGTTTTTCTACAAGGAGCCCACCCATCAGATCCACGGCATACCGCCGCCGTCGGATCCCGTGGGGAACATACAGATGCGCGCCAAGCTGCGTCTGGAGCGCGATCATTCCTACATGCTGTTCTAGAGCGTCGTCGTCTATGATTATAAACATATTGAATACTCGCATGCTTAGCCAAAAAAGAAAACAAAAACCAAAATACGTTAATGAGGCGTCCCTCCAGGGAGCCCATAAAAAGGCCAACTTAATGCCATCCGCTGCTATTGTTGTTTACGTTGCGATCTCTAGCCCCCAGGCGAGGTGTGCGTTTCGGAAAATGTTTCCCCCATATCATACACAGACCAAAGGTAACTCGATTTTAAAGGATTTATACTCTTACTTTAAAGAATTTTAGAATTTTATACGAAATTTACACAGAAAAACGCAGCCGTTGCTAGACTTTTCCGAACGCCCTCGCTTGGGTTTATATTTTTCCTAGTTTTAACCCTTCACTTGATCGATGTAAAGTACAAAGAAAGATGTTTTTAGGCTTCGTTTACAATGTCCAGCACTGCACTGTTTGTTGTTTAATTTATAAGCTTATTTATAACTATTATTTATGCTTTTCGCTTGCCAAAGAAACTAGGTTGAGGTCGAGCTTTTAATTGTAAATAAGATACAAGAACTAGATTCGTTTAGGTGGAATAATTAACTTAAAGCCTAGACACACTCATTCCGTTCTGTCCAATTATATTATTATTATTGTATTACTAAGCGCTTTGTGCCAACTTAAATGCAAAGGAACTTGAGGGGAGGCATGATTTTAAACTAAATATAACCGTGTTTTAGCAGCTACCTACAGGATATAGAAGACAAACAACTATTTTGAGAGTTTTTGCGTTGACTTAGCCTAAATATACATACTACATAAATATAAATACCTAAAGGACATTATTTATATATATACATATAAATATTCATATATATGATACAAGGATCGGTATTGTTTTGTAGATTTTCGAAAAATAAACCGACAACAACGTCGCGTCGCGTCTGTGTCTGTGTTTGAGAAATACTTTCTGGAGTTTCCAACTCTTAGGCTAAGACTACGGCATCTTCATTACGATCCAAGGAACTCTTCCGTAATACTTGTAGTGATAGTAATCGAAGGCCAGCTTGCCCAGGATCAGCAGGATGAGGCTAGCCAGCACGGCATTCAGCCAGTCAATGGGATGTATGAGACTGCCACTGTCCACGCTCACATTGCACATGTCCTGCCGGCTGAGGGTCAGCACCTTGGCCAGCCGCTGCTCGTCCTCCTGCATGTAGGTGCAGGACACATTCGCAGCATCCCTCACAATGTCCTTGTACTTGGTGAGGAGTTCCCGGAGGCGGCTGCCAAACTTGCAGGTGCAATGCCAGGGATTCCGGCTGAGCAGCAAGAGATTGGCATTCTCATTGTCATTCAGGGCATTGTCCAGGGCGTAGACGTGGAGCTTGCGGAGATTGTTGCCTTTCAAGTTGAGCAAGCGGAAGTTCTGCAGCCAGTAGGTGTCCTCCAGGTCATCCACATTGGCCACCCGATTGTTCTCCAACTGGATGTCCACCACGTGGCGGTAGTGGGGGTTGTCACGCAGAGGATTGATGTCGCTGATCTGGGAAGGGAAGGGTTATAAATAATTCAAAAAGAGAGGAGGATTTTGAAAGCCCTTCTCCTACCATATTATCATTAATAGCCAGGGTTGTGGTGTTCTCTGGCAAAAAGGCCGGCAGGCGCTGGAACTGCAGGTGGGAGCAGTTGACCGTGTACAAGGGAATGTGGGTCTTGGGCAAGATATGATGCATCAGGCAAGTGCAGTTCCTCAAATCTTCATGAGACTGGCATTGCATCTTCAGCTCCTAAAATAAAATTTAATTTTATTTGTAATCAACATAATTAACCCCCTAAAAACCCACCAACTTATAGTGCATGACCAACAGCATCTGGCGCTCCTTGTACTTCCTATCCGTGCATATCAGCTCATCCCTGTCCACCACCAGTCGCCCCTTCTCCGGCTGCAGCAGCATCCACTTGAAGTTCCTGGTGCAGTTCCAGGGATTCCCCGCCAAGTACAGCTGCTCGAAGCTGCGGGGCAGCAGCAGGGGTCCATCCAGCTGGATAAGCTGGTTCCAGCGCAGGTCTAGGATCTTTAGGGGATGCACTCGCTTGAAGGTGCGCGACGAGATGTACGAGAGATTCGTCCAGGAAATGTTTATGGTCTGCAGATCGTGCATTTCTGGGAAATCAAACTTGAACTCGGTGAAGCCGCTGTACTCGATGGTCAGGGAGCGGAGGCGGGGCAGCTTCTGTAGCTCCTTGAGGGGATTGAAGCCATCGTGGGGCCAGCCGCAGAGGAGCATTTCCAGCGCGGGCTGTAGGCGGATGGATTTGCTGGAAAAAGGAAGGAGGAAGGTGAATATAAATTTCAGTGTTTCCGTTTTTTAAAAATTTTAAAAATAAATAAATGTAAAAATAAGAAATATTTAAAAAATGGCGTTGAAAAGAATGCTCTAAAATTTTACAACTTGGTAATCTAATTAAATTTGGGGACCAATTATACTTTTGGACACATTTTTAATTGATTTCAAATCCATATTGATTTCTACAGCATTTTTATATTATTAAAATTATAATCTAATTGGAAATTATTTTTAAGCGGTTTACTTTTTAGATCGCATTTTCTTTCTCGTTTAATAGGAACCTTGCATTTTCAAAATCTACGTCTCCAAAAATATTATATTTAAAGAAAAACACTCAAGTAAACCCTCTTTTACGATTTCTTGCTTAAATTCGGGTGTTTACACACACCTCAGTTGGCCAAATATTTCCCTAAGAGTACTCACGTCAGAGCAGCCAGGTTATTCATCCCGCCGTAGCACTTCAGGGTTCCATTCCGGGTCAATCTCGCGCAGTTTCCGCCCGCCGCCTCCGGAGCAGACGTCCAGTCATAGCAGCCATGCGTGAAATCCGGCCACGGAGTGATCTTGGTGGTAAAGATGCTGTTGGTGGTGGTGGTGGTGCCATCATTCTCGTCGGCGGCTTGGCTCAGTCTAAGTAACAGATAAATGGTAAGTCAATAAAAGGCAGCTATTTTTGGAGCCCAAAACAGCCCTCAAATTGCTGGTGATAATTCCGACGCAGTGCGTCTGTCGTTTAGGGCCAACTTGATAAGCAGACGCCAGGTAAGACTTAATTGCTTGTGGAAAAACAGAGATACGGATGGTATAAAAAAAAACTGACAGATACTATTTAATTTGCTCTTTTTTTCTGTACCCAAAACAGAAATCCAGGAAGTTTTTTTCTTGCAGATAATTCTTCAAAGAACTTCCAGAAAGTCAGATCTATTTTTCGCAAGTCTCGTTTAAAAATAGCTACTGGTCTTTGGTTTGGTTTTAGGCACTGCAAACTGCTTTTAGCTGACATTGCGTGAACATATTTACATATATATATAGACTAATCTGAACAGTAGCCCAACTCCGAGCCGTGTGCCTGCGCAGTATGGAAATCTCTTGTTTACTCCGTCTATATGGCGGTTCTATTAGCGCACGGAGGAGAGTACATCACATGATGCCCACTTAGCACATGTCGAGGTGCGAGATCACCGGGTGACAGACTGAGCACCAAGAAAGCACCGAAAAAGCTAACAGAACTTGTACTAAATTATATTACTTTATATACAGAAATAGAGATAGGTCAGTTTTAGCTTCTTCTAGTTTGTTTTCAAAACGATTTCGTTTATTTCGGAATAACACTTCCAAAAATAAGCCTCGAAAATACATACATCATCTCTTAATATAACCCCACGCGTTCTCTAACCAATAATTAACAAGTTTTCGTAGCATTTCGCTTACTCTCCAGGCGTTAAACTCAACAATACACAACAAAGTGAAACATTATAATAACAGCGAAAATATTTACTTAATAAATACAGGCGAAAAAAAAAATTGGGAATTCGGTAGCAGCTTTGTTTGATTTTCAAGTGGTAAAAATTTGTGGGCAACGACAAATATTTAAATTCGTTTGGTATTGAGGCTAAGACGCTGTGGTATGAAGACCGAAAATCTTAGCTGACAGAATCGACACTCTTTCTGCCAATTATCACTCATTAACAACAGAAAATTTAAAAGTTAAACAAAATATAGCGAATTTCAGACTTGTTTTTCAACATTTTCTTGAAGTTTTGCTTATTTTCAAGCACAAAATATCGCAGTTATAGCTTTGCGTGTCTGTAATGTCAAATTTTAATTGAAAAGTTTGCCTCAAAACATTTTTCATTTAACTTTTATGACCATTGCAAGCAATTGGCTGTCTATTTTGATTAAAACAATCAAAAAGGTTTTAATAAAAACCACTTGGCACATTCTAGGGAACAAATACCTCCAAGTACTCGACTTCAAGTTGACATTTCATAATAGAAAAGCCTTAAGAATAATTAAATTTAAGCCAATTTAGGCTTATTGTTTACCCCTCTTTCCACTCGAGCACTTGAAACCCGTTTATCAATTCCGCGAGGGAAATAAATCTAAATAAATCTACTTATGAATTTGTCACGACAGCGGCTGTCGATTTCCATTGAGATTGTAGGATGATACGTAATGGCAAAGGAAAATAAATGAGATCTAGAGTAGAGATGACAAGAAGAAATATGGACAAAGCCAGGGGGAATATATAGAAGACAAGCGTTACTCCAGATCTAAGAGCATGAGCAGAGCTGATAAACAGAACCTTTTTATAGAGCCCGTCCGCCTCCGGTTGGTGTGATAAGAATTTTTAAATTGGGGGCCGAGAATACCTAACTGATTCCCTTCTATCACTGCTTGGGGGCTGAGCGATAAAGGGGAATCTCTGGGGGGTTTTTGGTGGCTCTGTTTTGAATGTTGAGGAAGCTACCTTGGCATTTTATGGCGCCCAATTACCACATTTTATGCATAATCCTCACAAGAACATAGAGTAAACTCTAGGAAAATAGCTAGAAGCCAAGCTATATACCTTGGACCTATTAAAACCATTTATTATAACCATAAAACCCAATCAGTTCGGTTTGATTTTGCTGCGGTGATAAGTTATTTTGCCGTTGATATAAAAGGTTTACCACAGACTAACTATATGGCCCACATATGGCCTAACTCTGAATAGGATTTACTATGTTTATTAATAAAACAACTAGACAGTTGTAAAGGCTGCGACTGATAACAGCTAAAGCTTGTATTACACTTGGTTAAACTTTGTTTTTACCTTATTAAGAGCAGGATAAATAGGCAAATATATTTCACAGCACTGTTCCTAGCCATGTTCTTGTATATTTTAAATATTTATTTCCGCGAAGAACTCTGTTTATCCGATTTTTCATTCAGCTTATGCCATTGTCAGGTGGGGTAAATATTCGACTTGGAATTGTTTTGGCCTGGCCATTGGGCTCTCTATGCTAAATACATAATCAAAACAGAAAAAAACTGAAATTGTTTTTGCGCGCCACGCCGCCTAATCGCTCCACGCATCCGCGTATCTCGCCGCGCTGTGCTACTTTTCTCGCGTTTGAAGTTCAAATGCGGCGCGAAAGCGAACGCGAGCGCGAACGCGAATCGCTGCTGGCCGCTTCTTCTTGGCATTTATTTTTTGTGAGATCTCCAGCGTGAAATCAGCTGTGAGAGGCTCTATAGCTTTTTTTTTTATCAACAGCTCTTGCTCTCTCGCTGCTTGCCTGATTTTTGGGGGCTCGTTCTGGCCGGGAGCAGCTGTTGTTTTCGGTGGGGTGTAAGGCCGATGATGATGATTTACGATCAGTGTCAGGGTCAGGCCGGGTGGGAGGAGCATCTACACTCAAAATATAGCTAGTGAATCATCCATTACCTGGTTCATTGGCATACAAATTGCCTATTAATAATGGTCACACCATTTTGGGCCCCTTAATGGCCTCGGTAAGGTGCAGAATAAAAGCAATTAACAGCGGGCGCTTTTTAGGTACATCGCTACCATGTATTCTCTGTATTTTGTATTTTGTACACCGAATTTACATCAAGTTCTGGGGCTAAACTAGGGGTATATTAGGGGTATATAGTTAACACAAACCGTTCACTAGAGCGTGTGTATATATAAAGTAAGTTTGACTAAAAATTGCGTGCTCTCTATGGTTGGTAACAATGAATATTTGAATATTTGAATATTTGGTGCTCGTGTGCAGCTGAGAGCTCTGAGCTTCTTTGGACCGGTTGAAAATGCATCGTCACTGATATATGTATACGCTATATACGCTATATAGAATAAGATATTTCCTATGAAACTTTGTAAGCTTTCGCCGCGAGGCCTTGTAGGTACATTTTGCAGCCTGCATCCTGTTGCCTTAACTACTTCTACTAGGTCTTAATCCACGTCGCCCACGGAGGCATCGCCCGCCGCCGCAGCCTCGTCGTTGGTTCCTGCACTGGCATTGTGGATCTTCTCATTGGTCTCGGCCTGCTTCTGGCGCTCGTAATCACGCACATCCTCCAAGGTCATGCCATGCCACTCGTCCAGCCAGGCAAAGGCCTGCCGGTGGCCCAGCAGCAGGATTTCCCGTATGCCGCGCTGGATAAAGTCCTCCACCTTGGTCTGCAGACCCCAGACCTCGAAGGTGGCGTGGACCACTTTGTAGGAGCACATGATGGGCTTGTCCGTCTCCCGCCAGCCCTCGATAAGGGGACCGCGATCTGTGGAGGAAAATAAAATATAATGTAAACATGTAAGCTAGATTTTTAAGAAAAAAATATATACGGTCAATTTTGGTTTGGTAAAAAGAGCGATCGACACGTTTGGGATCGAGAAAAAGAAAAAGTTATAAAAAAAAATACTATACGCCGTAATTATTTAGAAATAAAAGCCTAGGAGATTACAATAATATAGTATCCTTGATAAATCCCTGACCCTTACTTGTCTTTATGGATTTGTAAAACTTGGGATCTTCCTCCTCCTTGTAATGCTTGGGGCTGAGGTCATCGAAAGCTATGTCCAAGTGATCCACCGTACGGGTCTTCAGCTCCTCCTCTGTCAAGTCCAGACACTATTAATCAAAAGCGTTATTAATCAGTGTCCCACTCTGACTTTTAAGACCTTGAGCTATATTTTTACATTCTCTGTGCTGCCATTATTGTCCTCGTACTTCGTTTTGATGAGCACATTTAGCTTGGGGATGAAGGAGCACTGTAAATTGAGGATAATTGCGTTTGTTAGCGAAGGACGACCGGAATGGAAGCCATACCAATTACCGTGTATTCTGGTAAGGGTTTTTCCGTTCCAGCCAATTGCAGGTCCCATTACGGCGCATGAAATTATAATGCAGAAATCCGAAAATAAATCAATAAGCTGGCCATCATTCTCATTAAATATAATTCGAGCGTGACTAATGGGTTATTCTTGAGCTTAAAAATACACTAGTTAGGGGTTGGAAAGTATTTGTAGATAGTAATTTGAGTTCTTATGTTATTAAAGCTAAAATAGACATGGCCTTTAAGGCCTTTGCTTATTTGGGAAATTAGCGTGGGGTATTTTGGTCTCTTTGATATAATATCTAAAGGCTTTCATGAACCATCTGGCACATAGTCAAACTATAAACAATGGCAAAACCTCGATAAAAGTTTAGGATAATTAGTGTCTTTGATTTGTAAATAAAATAAAAACGAAGAAAACGTATTTTTCATGAACCGAACTAGGGGAATTTTCACTGAACTGGGGCCACTTCTTCATTGTCCGGTTAAAGTTAACTCTTACTATAAGTTTGTCAGTTTCTTGATATGAATATAAGCTAAAAAATTGGAATGTTCATTAAGTAGTTAAGAAATACTTAACTGGCGATTGCTATTTTCTTTATTATTGGTTAAAACTAACCCTTACTAGTCTCTTGAATTGGGTTCCTAACCTCCGGTTAAGCTTAACTTTAACCATAATCTTTTGGACTTCTAAAAAAGAATATTATAACAGATTTATGTGCCCAAAAATGGTTAACTGAGTTTAAATTGATTTAAGTTCACTCTCTCAAGGCCGGTTAAGGCTAACTCTCACTTTAAACTCGTCAGATTCTTATGCAAAATATAAGCTAAGGAAATAGATTTTTCTAAAACTAATTTAGGAATACTTTAATGATGTCTGTCTAGAGTTATTACGCTCTCAACGTCCAGTTAAGGCAAACTCTTGCTATAAAAAGTCCGTTTAATGATAGCTCACTATTAACTGGTCAGTTTTTGTTAATTATCCACTTTTTTAGTATCTATTTAGGACTAACTGTCACTATAAACTTATTAATTTATCTACTCGACAAATTCCTAACTCTTCACTAAGAAAATAGCCTTACATATAAATTTTCCTATGAAATAATACAAAATAACACCTCTACAGACTGTCACAGGATACCAAAAGCCATATGGGTTTGTAAGCTTTTATCTACAAACATAAACAACTCAGCTGGTAATGGTAATACACCTCCATCTGGCTAGGTAAATAAACCAGCTTGTTGTAATGAATCCCTAACACAAAAGTCAACGACCCAAAGCCTAAACACGCAAACAGGGATTCCTATGAAGTGCATACAACCGACCACCTTATCGATATAGTGCACTTGGACGGCATGTAAACAGATTTTATCAGCCGGCAGAATGCGCTGGGAGTTGCGACAGTTGGCTAACACAATTGCCGAACGCTGATTTGGAGCTTGGGGCTCTGTTCCGGTGCGAGTGTTAGCGATACGGATGACGTATCACAGGTCCGACAGGTGTGTGGTTAATGGGGCCTTTATCGGCAGACATACCCCCACCATTATGCCGGTCGGTTGGCTGATAAAGCGGAATTTCTGATGGCACCCAAAGAAAAGAGCACATGATGTACTCGGAGAACGCTACCATATGGCCGGAATAAGTGCCGGAGACGGTGGCGGAGGCGAAGGCGTAAAGGAATCCCAACCGCCCGAATGCATAATTAAGTGGGTTTAAAAATAGCCTTCAAGTTCGGGGATGTGATGGAATGGAGAGGGATGGCGATGCGCAGTGGCCACTGCTCACTCACCTGTTAGCGTGTAGGGATAGTAGTTCCAGGACTTCTCTATCACGTAGAAGACGCGCGGGCAGATGGCCTGTATCCAGTAGGGCAGCCGGCTGACGTAAATGGGAAGCGAAATGCGAAATCGAGTCTTTAATGAGCTATCCGGAAACTGCGCAGCATCAGCTACAAAAGAGCTTCCCACCTGGACAAGTGAATGTGCTTCTCTGTGTACTGCCCCTTGCCGTGGACGGGGTCCTCGCACGGACGGTTCTCCACCACCTCGACACCCTCGCCCTCCTCCGACTGTTCCAGGCTGTGGCGCGCAATCATGTAGAGCTGCCCGATCTTGTACTGCAAAAAGATGACATAAAAGCTCAAAGGTGAGTTCTCTCGGGTGGAGCAAGGGGGGCGGGCACTCACCTCCTCCACGGTAAGCGGCATGCACACGCGATACTCCTTGGTCAGCACCATTGCGTCGGTGGAAGCGGTTCGCGTAGGAAATCAAAAATCAAAAGTTACGCAAAGCGGGGCCACACGAGACGCAACGGAATACCAACAACAAGTACACTTAAAGCGACCGTTGGTGGAAGTTGAAAATTATCAGAAGAAGAAGCGGTATTTTTTTGAAGATTTTAAGTGCTGATGACGCGGTCACACTGTTAAAACATCGATTCGTTTAGCAATGTTCCACACCTTTCATAATGCACTTATTTACCCAGTTTCGTCACCTACTTTTGACAGCTAGAACGGATTTTTTAGGGGAAAAATGTTCATCTGGTAACACTGAATCTCGACTATTTGAGATTTTTTAGGGGGAAAGCTAAATTTTCATCTTGTAACACTGAACCGCACGTGCATTCTTTCATTTTAAATTTTCTCTCAAAATGGACAGTTGCGTTTGCTCGTGTTTTAAGCATATTAAAAGGTAAGAATAATTTAATATAACATTCTACAAATAAGCTGCTTGCTTTCTATGATGCTCATTTATTACCGCCCCAGTCTGAAGAGACGTGTTGATTGGTTTTCAATTCTGATACCCAAAAGCCACATGTGGCCCCGCTGTATTTTTTGATTAAAATGACAAAATACTGATGTGTGCTCTTCATTTGCAGCCATGCCATGCGGTAGCAGTGATTATGGACAATATAATAACCTGGAAAATGAAATCCCCCGATGATGGGACCAATTTTGGTTGAATTCTGTCTCCGCCACGTGTCCCGGCAAAGTAAGGTTAGTTTCGATCGACATTATTTTCGAATTATTTGCTTCTGTGATGACAAATATATACCGCCCCAGTCGGAATTACTTTGTCGATTGGTTTTACAAACTGATGCTTCCATCAAGTAATTAATTTCGAGAGCATCAAAACGATTTGTGCATTAATCCCGTTTTCTGAATTGCAGATTCCATAAATGGATGCTTAACATCTGGTTTTAACTAAGAAAATGCTGGTCAAATGAGTTCCCAATCCTGGAGGTTTTTTCTATAAGGTAAGCATCGTACATCGTGCATCGTGTTTTATTAAATCCCTCGAATGATGAAAGATTTACCCAGCTCGCTTTGATATCTATGAAGAAAACTGTTCCATATCCAACGCAAAAATATACTCGCTGACTTTATTATAAAGGAACTTAGAGTTGGTTTTGGTAATTTTCATATATCTAATGAAATCGCTTTGTATTTTATTATTTTCAGAGGAAAAACTGAAATGGATTGTGCTATTCTCAGAGGAATCTGAAATAGGTGTGTATATTTCCTCAATTCAGTCTAAAAATAGCTGAAAATGATGAACGATTATTATTTGCTACTCTTGAAAAGTTTTGATGACAACCTTCACCTTTTAACTGAAGCATTATTACAAAATTAAAAATGGATTCAATAATTTAAACTTATAATAATAAAATTACTTTATTTTGTATTGCAGGTTGATGGACGGATCAAGCTGGAAAATGAGAAATCTTAGGCTGCCTAATCAGGTAATTTATTGTCATTAGAATTCATTTAAAATCACAATCTTAATATGATGAAACATTTACCCAGCTCGCTTTGATATTTTATGAAGAAAACTGTTCCATATCCAACGCAAAAAATGAATTGCTGATTTATTTCTTAGACAAATAATTTTAAGTCTGCTTAAATATGTATTTTAAAAGTATTTTCTTTATAATTACAGACATAATTGGCAGTCAAAAGCAGGAAAGTGTAGCTAAACGGATATCGGCTTAGTAAGGTAGGTACTTTTATATTTCTATAAAAAAATAAATAAATATAATTCCGAATATGATGAACGATTATTATTTGCTACTCTTGAAAAGTTTTGATGACAACTTTCACCTTTGTAACTGAAGCACCAATATAAAATCATGAAAGAAGCTCTTAAAAACATGAATAAATTGTAATAATTGTTTTTCTTTTACTTTTCAGGAAGATGAAGATGGGGAAAAGCGATTTATCTACACCTTTAGATTGCTTATTAGGTAATTATAGTATTTTATTTTGTTTTAAGTCACTACCTTTAAAATGATGAAACATTTACCCAGCTCGCTTTGATATTCAATGAAGAAAACTGTTCCATATCCAACGCAAAACATGAATTGCTGATTTAGATCCTACAATTAACAGTTCTGAGATTATAAGTGCCTTTTATAACAAAAAACATTTTTATTATATTTACAGAATGTATCTATGCTCACTCGAGAATATCTTAATATCTAAATCATTCAAAATGGTGAGTTTATATTGCTAAAAAATAAGTGAAATGTATTTTCTATGATGACAAACCAATAGACAAGCATATAACCGAATAATCGTGTTGATTTTCACCCGACTGACTTTAGAAAATACATGAAACCATTGTATATTTCTGGAAACACATTTTAATAAGCTATATTTTCCAGATTGAACTGCAAGAGGACATAACACACGTTTTAAATTCTGATCCCTAAATGGTAAGCATTAATTAATTAAAGATTTTCGTATGTGCAGTGATGAACACCTTATTTAAAGCCAAACAGTTATCCCTGTCATAAGAATAATTGATGATTCATTAAGCTGATTGCATATATGAAGCTCTATATATTGTCTATGTTTCCCATATCTTATTGGTTTCATCTTTATTTATAGATATTTATGGTTGATTAATCTCTAATGTCATGGAAAGCTCTGCTTAGAAAAGGTAAGTTGCGAGTAAACAAATCCATCCAAATCCAAATCTTTTCCATGATGAACACCTTTATTTAAGCCAAACAGTTATCCCTGTCATAAGAATAATTGATGATAAAATAAGCTGACAAATTAGCTTTTTCAACTAGATTTAATATGAAGTCTTTAAGCTTTACTAATATTTGAATTATTTACAGGTCTGTTGGTGCAAAAAATGTGAAATATTGATGGCTTTCTTGGCAAACAGAGGTGGGTTTACTTTCTAATTAATTACTTGGTTTCTTTCATGATGTTTATGTATACCGCCCCAGTCGGAGAAATAATGTCGATTGGTTTTAAATTGCTGATTAATTTAAGTTTAAACTATGTATTCTGCCTTTTGGAAATATTAGCTATAACATTTTCATTTATTTTTTGCAGATATATTGGCTAGCACTATGGATAAAATTAAGCCATGAGGAAAATGTAACTTCTTCCAAAGTAAAGGTAGGTTTAGTAGCCTTTAGTTTGCCTTAACATTTTGTAATGATGTTTTGGAATACCGCCCCAGTCGGAGAAATGATGTCGATTGGTTATTAATTACTGATTAATTATTTTAAAATG
>VNJO01001172.1:0-10276 GCA_008042535.1 Drosophila tani | reverse complement strand
TATTGCCCAATTTTGGCAGACAAAACGGTTTAAGCAGCTTTAAAGATTTTTGAAAGAACCAAAATTGGAAATACAGTGAATGCCGGGCAATTAAAGAGAATATATTTTGGGGTACGTTGTTTCTATTTTAGGGAATTTATTCATCATTTGGATTGAATGCACAATGGCGCATAATAGAGGTTTGACTGAACAATGAAGGATAATGAGACGCAAGTTGTTAACTCGCTTTTTACACTTAAAAAATTTCAAAATAATTATATTTTTCATCGCAGGTAACCAGTAAATTCAAATTTTCGAACAATCACTGTAAGCTGTGAAGGAGAAAAAGCCAGCCAGGAAGATAGAAACATTGCTTACAGCAATTTTGCAACACTTTGGCAACTCAAAGAATGTTTTTAATTAAATCAAAAAAGCAAACCTGTTCTCTCTTCTCTCCTCAGCGTTCCATCCTATACCCTCAAAAAACCCCTGCCCTCTTCCGTTCTGCACGTATGGGAAAACTTTTCGTTTTGGGGAAAAATTCATTAAAAATTTAATTTTCGCTCAACAAGTTGAAAAATGGAAGGCAACAAAAAAAGAATGCCAGGGAAAGGAGATACAGTGAAAGGAACTGAAACCTGACCCGAAAAGGTAGAAGAGAGATAGTAAAGAATGCACTTTGCTAATAAGTTTCGGCGCTTTTCGAATATCAGATGACGAGCGAGTGGTGGAAAGCGGAAAAGTGCAGAAAAAGCTGAAAGCGAGCTCAAACTTTGCACCACGTGACAGGCGAAAATATTTTTCAACTGTTGAGGGTAAAGAAAAAAAAATTAAAAAGAGTTAAGCGGCGCGGGGTTTGTTAGAGGGCGAGAGTATTTTACCAAGCTAAAACCACCTACTTTTTCACCCTAAAAAACCCTTTCCATACTTTGCCGCAACTTTTCGCCGTTTCTGTGTCAATGTATGCCAAGAGGTGTAGCCGCCTTTAACACACACACACACCTCCCCCCACCATTTTCACTAAAGTGAAGCCTCGCTGCACAGCAAAGTGTTTGATGTTGCTGTTGCTGTCGCTGCTTCGTCTCTAGTTGTTGCTGTTGGGTGCCCAACGAGGCATGCATATGGTTTACATTAGGCTAAGTAGCACACACTCACCCAGCCACCCACCCACACACACAATAACCACCCCCCTTGGTACACACCACCCGAAACATACACACAATCTCCCAACAACAGAGCCAACTCACTTGGCGCCTACCTGCAAACCAAAAGTCCAGGTACAGTGGAATTAAGCAAACAAAATAAAATATTTATAATTTTGCATATTTTTTTTGACAAATCTGCAAGTCTGGTGTAATTTCTAGTTCATTAAAATGGCTACAGTACTTAGGTTTTACTGAGCACAACGTCACACGTAAGTATATGTTTCAACTTGAATTTAATATCTGACATGATCTAGAGATTTCAAATCGCTTGGAAATGAAAGAAAAGTATTTGTGGAATCATAACATAATTTAGAAGATTTTAAATCAACAAATATGACTATATAAATAAAATATCTTGTGGTACATTTATCCAGGAATTGCACCTAAAAATTCTCAAGTACGAATTCAGTGACGAACTGCTTTCGCAAAATCAAATCAAAATAAAGTGTGAATATTTAAAACGTTTCTAAGATCGCTAAATTCACGTTTCTTTTTAAAATTAACAGTTTCTAGCTTCCGTACTTATTTAATAAATTTATAGCCTATTTTTAAATTTTATACTTCGACTTTAAACCTTCTTTACATAAGGTTCTCCACCATTATTTCTAATAAACAATATTATAATTAATACTTTGCATTTTCATACCTAAATAATTTTATATTTAGCACCCACTGTCTTGTTGGTTGCACAGTAGCACCGAATTGCTTTCGCCCAGCGCCGAGTGTTGGTGTTTTGGCATAAACGCGCTCTGATAAGCTAAAAGGCTAAGGGCTGCCAACGCGCCACATGTGGCTCAAGGGTTAAACCAAAGGGCAATGCAGCAGCAGCAGCCTCAACTCCGGGTGTAATATTCCCCTCAGATAACTAAAAAGTCTAGGAGAAATTTAGCTAAAAAATAAAAACGAAAAAAATGCGGAAAAACCAAATGTAGAAAGGAGGGAAAAACAAAGTTGATAAGCGACCAGTTCCCCGGCTCACTTAACATATTTCGAGGGGGTGGCGGATGGAGGCGGGGGCGTCGTGCATTGTCTATAAAAATTTATGTCTAACAGGGGCAAAATGCCGCAGCTCTCGGTTTAATGGTGTGAATTATATTAAGCGAACCACACACGCACGGCAGCAGCACATGTCGGGGAAAAACAGCTGCTTATGTGAGTGGGTGTGGCAACCCTATATAGGGTTGCCGCTGATTTGTTTTTATCACAGCTCCCCGGAGGCATCAATTATGCGCCGATGTCGAGAACGGGAAGTTTTTCTCTCCTCGGTGGTGGAAGCATTTAATGGAAGGAAAGAATACAATTGGGGGATGTGTGGGGCAGCAGCACATTTTCCGAAGGGTAGTTTAAAGTCCTGGCTGCGAAAAAGGTGCGTCCTGTTGTTTTTTTAACTTAAAAGCTAAAGTGCAGGCGCAAGAAAAAAGAAGGTTTATGTTGTTAGATTACAGGGGTGAAAGGAAAAGGTTTGGTGGAATAAGTAGTAAAGCTAAAGCAGCTTAACCAATTTGATGGCGTTAAAATGTGACAAGAAGCTTGATCTTTTTGAAAAGGGGAACAAAAGTCGATACAAAGCGAAGTATATCTTAAAAATGCGAAGAGGTTTCATATGTAGTGTTAAAAAATAAAAGGAAAATAATGATAGATTGAACAAATATTCACAACTAGTAATTTGAACTTTCCTTACAAATATTTTTGGATAAAATCGAGTTCATTTGATTTTAAACAAAGTAAACCTTTTTTTAATCAACGAAGTAATTACAAAAACTTAAAGAAATGGTATTTAGAAGGTTTGAACCTTTAAAACTACAACAAACCCCTAATTAAATCCCTCTCTCCCTATATTCCTAATTTCTTCAAACCTCTTCCAAGTTAGGCATCACAACTCCCCAAACGAAATAAATAACATTCATTGCAAATGCAACCGCACATATTGCTCTTTATATGCCACATAAAACTCCGAATTATAACCAAAAATGTAAATGTCAACAATTGCCAAGTAATGCTTCCCTTTCAAGTTTCTTCCCTAATCTCCACCCCCTCTCAGGCTCTCATAAAAATTTTCCGCCACCGCAGACGCACATAAAAACGATTTCACGCATTCAAAAAAGCACAAGAAAGGAGAAAAAAATTCACATAAAAAATAAAATACAACCGAAAACCTCTTTTAATTCTTTTTAAGCAAACAAATAAAATTATGCTAAGAGGATGGAAGCGGGGAATCTGGGCGGAGCATAAACACGGCGAATAAATATGCCGAAGGGTGGCAGGAAGGGATCTTGCTTTCTCCCAGGGGTGCCTTCAACGCGGCCATTATGACGAGCAGAAAATTCGCTCTTTAAAAAAAAAATAACACCAACAAAAAAAGAAAACACATTTCACATTTCGTTTGCAAAAGTCTCAGAAACAGAAAGAGAATTTCACAGAGAGTTATTTCTGAGACAGACAGCAAGGGCGGGGGTTTTTTCGGAGGGCCCTCGCTTTTTTCTGTGTGTTTAATGAGCTAAGCGGAAGGAAGTCAGTCAGCGACGTCGAAGTTGACGTTTGTAATATAAAATAAATATATAAAAAAAAAAAGTCACAGCGAACGTTTTAAGGACAGGCCCCTTTTTCTGTACCGAAGGCACACCGAATTCTGTGGGGGTTGGAAGAAAAACGGGGCGCCACAAAAGAAAAGTTGAAAATTAAGGCGCGACTGTCACTTTTACTTTTCACTGCTTACTGAAGAATTTCCCCGGATTTGCTCGTAATTTGCCTGACGAATTAAGGCAGGGAATGAAGAGTTTGTATTTTCCAAAAATTTAATTTCTTTAAGCCAACTTTTTGAGAGACTTGGGCTGACAATAAAATGTCCGAAAATTTGTTGGCTTTTTTTTTTGGTAAGGGTTTATGGTGGGTTGTTTTTATTTTGGGAATGGGAAAGGGATATATTATGAAGTTACAAGGCAGTTACAATTGTCAAGAGATTTTTTAATTAACAAAATTATAATTGTTTAACCACATAATTATCATTTTAGAAATCATGTGACTATCCTTAAACGTAACCGCTTGGAATATTTTTTCCAGATTTTTGTTATACTTTTAAACCTCATTCTACCAATATTTCTGCCTGTAATTCAAGTCCAAAACCAAAACCCCTTAGTATCCACTTACAAAACCCCTAAGATATTTTTCCCTTCCCGAGGCTAAGTTTCATTTGTGCAAATATCCAAAGATTTAAAACCAGTTAAACCCACCTCAGAAACCCGAACCAGAAATGGAGCCGCAACAGCCACTTCATCCCACTAAGCTCTCCGACACTTGCTCAAGTCATCTGACTTAGTTTCCCGAATGTAAAACATTCGCTAAACATGGCTAAGTCAGTAAAGATGGCCAAAGGAGCGAGAGCGGGATGAGAACAGGTAATAAAACACCGCCGTTTAGATATTTGACTTAGATTTTCAATAAAATACTGTGCCAATCTACGCAGCCAGAGTGCCAGTGACAGCCAGCAGCAGCAGCAACAGCCAGCCAACAGCCAAATCTTTTGCATAAGCCAGGACAATCTAATTTTATGGCCGGCAAGGTTGGCAACCAAGCCAAGCCAAGTCGAGTCGTGGAAATGCGGGCCAAATAAATTGCCTCAGTTGAAATGTAAGCCCGGACTTCGTTGGAAAGGAATATCTCCCTCCTCCCATTCGAATCGCGTGTAATGCGCTCAATCAAAAGTCAAATGTCTAAAAATATTATGAAAAGCCCTTTTTGCCTGTTGGCCGGGACCAAAACAGAGCGAAGCCAAGAGTCCTGGACTCGTCCAAGCCGTGGCAGGACGTTGCCAGGACGCAGCTCTCGGACGGAACAGGAATTCCCCAAGGGGTTGTAGCCACCATCGATGGAGGAAAAGACAGTGGGTGTGTTTCGGGTTTAATTATACAAAATATAGTCAAAATATAATACAAATTGGTAAATAATATTACAATTTAGCAAAAACTTCAGGCAGACTCAGGGTACGGACAGTTTATTTTAAACAAATAAAGAAAAATTCAACTTTATCAGAAACACACAAAGTTTGTGTCAAACATAAGCACCAGTTGGGAATTATACACATGTGTGCTCTAGACTTGTATTTAAGTAACTTGCTTTAAGAAATATGACAAAGATACATGTTAGTTAGTAAAAATGGTTTTTCTAAAACCCTTTTTATATATAATATTTTATTTACAAAATATCGAAGCTTAAGCCACTGTGCTGTGCACTTGCCTGCTTAGGATTCATTTATGCTGGCGGGTTCTGGGTTCGATTTTAGCTTCACGATGAAATAGTGTGTGTTTGTGCTGTGTTTGATGCCTTCTGGTGTTCCTGCTGCTTATCGTTTTTGCTCCTTTCTCCGCCCAAAAGCTCGATTCGAATCGGTTTCGATTTCTTTTCATTTATACACTTTCCTGAATTCAGTTTTCTACCTCCCTCTCCTCGCCGAGCACCAAACTGGAATCTATCCCTGTGTCTATGTTCGGGAAATCGCCTTTACTTGTTATGCTATATATACGAATATATTTTGTTTTCCTTTTTATTTTTCCTGATACTTTTTCTATTATTGGCTCCATTTGCTTTTGGCCTGTGTTTGTTTATGCTTCATTTTGATTTTCTCAGCTCAAATTGTATTTGTTGTTTCTATTTCCGATTTGGGGTGGCGGTGTATATATCTATGCCCCTTAGTTTACATAGTGCCACTGCCATTTTTCTTCCATCCGCTTAGTTTCTCGTTTTAGCCCTTTTTTTTGTGTATGTTGTGTTGCTGGTCTACTCCGTTGTGTTTGCTTTGTTAGTTGAGTCGTCCTCGGGTAAGTTTATTTGTATTTTGGTTTATAAAGCCCCAGCTCGGTGGCTTGTTTGCCCTTTTTTTGTGTTAGCCCGGCCAATGGCAAATGACTGTTACTCGCCTCTTCCTGGCGGCGGCAGCGGCGGCGGCCTCCTTCGTATTTGTGCCACGCTCAATGTCTGAATTTATGTGTAGCCGCAATTTATTTAAATTTATGTGGCTTTTGTCAAATTGATTTCAACGCTAAAATGGGTTGACAAGGTAAAATGCTCCTCGGGTTAAAAAGGGCGTTGGCAGTGCGATTTTTCAAGATCCTTGATTGAGTTAGCACAGCGAATAGAAGGTGGTGCCGGGTAATCATTGGGGCAAGTGAGTCGGATTAGAAACAGAATAAATGATTGGGATATCTTAGAAGATAGTTTAAGGGGTCGAATGATAGTGACTAATTTGTAAATATTTATTTAGATTCTTGTAAAAACTATGCTTGCATTTTTATATTTTCATTTGCTAAGTAACTCTCGTTTTTACCAATAACTCCCAACGACTTGTTATTGCCCTGCCGATATCGATACAAATAAAACCCGACATAGACGATAATATATAGATTTTATGACAAGCCAGAGGGCAGGCAGGATATAGCCATAGAACTGCCATAAAGATGGCAACTGGAGGCACGAACCAACGGCCGAAAAAAAGGTTTCATATCAAAATGGCAATAAATAACAAACAATGCTGTCTGAAATTTTCCACTTTATAAAAGAAAAAGCCATAAACAAAAGGGGTCCTGATGGAGGGAGAACCATACAAAAACGAGCCCGAAAATTACCATGGATGTTTCTTGTTGCCCCTTTTTTAACCCCTCGCCTCCAGGAGAGGGGTCGGGTGCTCCATTGTTTTTGTTATTCCGACTCATAAATGCAAGGATAAGAGTTAAAACGAGTGGGAGGCCAACACAGGAAATGACTGACAGTTGTAGAGGCCTCGATGGGTTAACTGGCTGGGAGAGCGAGGTCTGGGGGGGGGTTAAGGCCTGAACTTGTAGCATATTTCTGCCTCGCAATTAATTAATCTCCAAGGTAATAACGAAAAACAACAGGCCAGTGTGTGGATCACAGGGTAGCAATTGTTTTTATTGTTTTCTCGGGTGTACATGAAAAAAAGTAAAGCAATCCTTTAACTGTAAAAAATGTTGTGAAAAATATGTGGTTTTAATAAATTGCACAACAGAAAATACAGGTATTTTTTTTCTCTTTAAAAATATGACATAAGTATAACCCATTTACTTAATTGTTGATGAAAGAAACATAATATCCCTTTCTGAACATTAAAAAAAAACCCCATATAGGTTATTACATATTTTTTTTTTGTTAAATACGGAAAACAAAATTAATTGAAATATAAGAAATAATTATTTTTCCCTGTGCTTTTTGCGGCTTAAGAGGGAGGCGTGAAAGTTTGTTTGTCTGCAACTCGTTTTGGGTACGTCATGTGTTTGGCATTTTGTGCATTGCCGCTGACGCGCCATTTTAATTTATGAAAATGTTTTTGCACAAATGAAAGAGAAGTCGCCACCACCATCAATGTCATGAGCTGGAGACAAAGGGTCGGTGTGGGTGTGCCCCATAGGGTTAAGGGTGGATGTGTGTTGGTCATTGCCGGTTGAATAATGTTGATCTTTATTTGACAACGGACTTGGGTTAAGCTTTTTATTAGGAATTACAAATGCACACAGTGTGTTAAACAATCGGAATTTCCAGACCATTTTTTTAGCTTTAATAATATTTAAGTCAACGGCAAAAAACGCAATAAAAATAACGTAATTCTACCCATACTTAAAACTGCAAACACACAAGGAAACCCCAATTTCTTTTAACAACTTTCATTTATTTTGCGTTTTGCCCTCAAAACCCGAAAATTGCGTACTAAACAAAACGAAACGCAACATAAATAAAGGCGAAAACAAATAAAGCTTACAAAGTGCCGAAAATCCACTAACAAAAACAAACTATCCCATAAGAAACTACTGTAGATATAGGAGACGGTAGAGAGGAAGGACTCCGGTTAGGGGGTCTAGAAAGCAAAAAACCAGCAAAGTTCATTTCCACACCAAAATCAATGAACCAACAGATGCAGGCAAAGGGATAGGGAAAAGCTGAAGAAGTACACCAAGAAAATTTTTAAAAAATTTAAAAAACTCATAATAATTTAAATATTAACTAAACTAAAGGTTATAAAATAGCCAGATATATAATCATATAAAAATTAAATAAATTATCATACAGATCCACACGAAAGCATTTTTAGAAAAAAGCACAACGTCTCACGCACTTTGCATAAATAAAAGATAAGAAGATATCGCCTGAGGGTTGCGTTATTTTAATCTCTAATAGAATGAAATATATATTTAAATAACTAGGTCTTTGGGAATATTTTTATTTTAGTATTGATAGCTTACATTTCTCTCAGTGCAAGCACCGACGGGCCACAGCTTGTGTCGGTTGAAGTGGGTAGAGAGATAAGAAATGGGGATTGCGGATATCGAAGGTCGGAAAAAGGGGGGAAAAGTGAGCGCAGCTTTCCAGCTTTTGTTTTTGCACTGAAGCATTCGAAGACCGCAAAACGCAGTTACACCAACACCCCACACACACATCGAGCATAAAGCAGAGAGCAAACACCAAAAAATGGTGAAAAAGAACCCGAAAACTAACCGCAATTTTCGAGGCGCTTGCATGCGATAGAAATAGAAAAAGGGTTTAAAAAGCATAAAACGAAGCTCAGTTTTGGACTAAAACCATATTAACCGAATGGGTTAGTACCTTAACTTTAAGAAAAGTACGATAAACTTAGTACGAAACTTTACAATTCTTTTTAATAAAGATATATTGAAGAGACTATAGATTTTCTTATCACTTTGTATTATGATTAGTTAAATATTCAGTTAAAAATTATTTTAAATACACGACAAATTCTAAAATCATATCAGATGGGTTTTTAATTAAACATACTTAGATTTTGTGTGTTACTTAATTTTCTAAAGAGTCAGTAGAATTCTACCCAAAAAATAAATGTTTTAACTTTAAAATGTATATAAATACTGATAAATACATAATTTTTGCAAACAACCTAAAATTAAGCAAAGCTAAAACTTAAAACAAAAAACTATAGCATATCAAGAGGCGCCGTTTTATTAATGTTTCCCGCGCCAACAGACTGCGGCTGCTTTCACTTTTCACGTTTCTTTTTTTTCTCACTCGACCATCTCTTTTATTGCTTTATATTTTATTTTATTCGGGTCTCACATCCATTCCTATTTTATTTGCTGACCGAAGGGAAACCACAGAAAATAAAAAGCCAAGAATCAACATTGGGAGCATTTTCATTTACTAATTTTTTCCTTTTTTTTTCTGTTACAGGGGTGAGGACGGGCTTGCTTTAGTTATTGATTTGGAGGGTTCATTGATATGTGTGTTCCCGAGAAAAACTTTGCAGACGAAGGGTCGTGCCCCACTCTATATTTTCGAGTGTGTGATTAATACATTTGGTCAGGCATTAAAAAAATACACACAGAGAGAGAAAACCAACTCAAACTGAACTCTGTTTTATTTGACTTGACCACTTCAGAGAGCCATGTGCCGTGTGTTTTTCCCCCTCTTCGTGCTGCTCCTTTTTTTTTTATTTTTTATTATTTTTTATTTGCCCCGACTTTAAGGACTCTTGAGTAATGATGGCCAGACCAAAAGTGAACTGAATCCATGGCGGGGACCCCGCAAATTTGCGGCAACCAGGGGTTGGTCGGTCGAAAAAGAGAAAAGGAAAAGTGCTGACATGTTATTTGTGCAGTTAACGAGCTGAGTTATTTTCCAGGCAACAAACCGCACTTGAATACAATAAAAATAAGGGAAAATAAAACCAACAGCATAAATCGGGGGGAAATAAAATAAAAATAAAAAGGACCAAGCGGCCGAGAACCTGCCTGATTTCCCCCTATTAATTTTTGGTTTCTGCTTAACAAATTACACAAAATGTATTTGGACCGGTTGAAAGTTTGTTATTTGTTCATTTGATTGCCGCTCATTAAAATTGGAAATGTAATATTTATGCAGTGACCCAGCGCTTCCCCCTTTCACACATTGCTCCAAAAAATATATTTTGTAAAACAAATTGTTGGCTTAAATTTATCGTGATATTTATTCCTTGGCAGTGCAAAATTTATTAGTTAGTAAAGGGAGCAAACATTGTTTGGGAAATTATTAATTAATACAATTAAGTGAACAATTTACAGTCTGTCGTTTTGAATTGG
>VNJO01001171.1:0-18003 GCA_008042535.1 Drosophila tani | reverse complement strand
ATCGTGGCGGCGGCTGTGAAGTGGAGCCACCGTGGGCAGCAGGCGAAACTGCACCCGAGGATCCGCTTAATCCTACTACAGTGCTGCTGGACTTGCGCTGAGAACTGCTACCACCAGCACTGACGGTTGCCAGTCCGCCCATGCTGGGACGTCGCCTTGGAGCGTTGTGCTCCTGGAAAGAGTTGGTGCTGTTGCTTTTGCTAAGCGGCACTCCTCCGCCGGAGCTCGATCCACTCAACTTGCTGCTGAGATTACCCGACGAGTTTGCTTTCTGGAAGAGATGGACTGGATTACTGGAGGAAGAACTGGATGCGGCTGAAGCTGCTGCTGTGGCTTTTTTAGAGGCGGGTCCACTGTTTACGCCCGGCTTGAGACCCGTGTGCTGCTTCTTGGTGGATCCAGATGACCCACCCGATCCCGATGAGCTCGCAACACCTCCGCTACCACTGCTGCTTTTCGACTTTCCCTGGCCACTGATTGAAGGACTGGAGATGGAACTAGAACCAGAACGGTTCTAACCCGTCTGAACTCATTTTATCACTTTATAAAGTTTTTTGTGTGCTTTTCATTTGTTTGTTTACATAAAACAGCTGGAAATACAAGGCAGTGTGACCGATTTGGACCAATTTTTACCGATTCCGGCCATTTTCTTTATTTTTCTTGGTCACACTGGTTCCCGTACGAAATATATAGCAATTTCGCTCACGAAATTCCGTAAGCGGTTTTCGTTCATCTTAGTACTAGGCTTAACGCGGAAGTCAGCTAAGTCCCAATTACCATATAACCAGCTGTCATTCAAAACTAACCAAAAAGGGGGAAAACAAAAAATTGAATCATTCTCTGTGGTCTACTGTTTCGATTCGGTTAATTCCTCCACCTCTTGCCCCATTATGTTGACGTTTAAAATCTAAATCTCTGAAATGTATACAAACTTCAGCGGTCATTATTAGCGGGACCAGAAGCAAAGAAAAAAGAAGACAAAGGCTTAAAGAGAATAAATTTGTTAAGCAGCAATTAAACGTCAATGGCAACACTTGAAAGCGATCCAAAGACGATGGATCGGTTATTTTGGCTCTATGAAGCGGCCCGAGTGGTCTTATAACTGACATTTTCAAGTGATTATATTGTTCAACTCGATTTTGTTTTGTTTTCACCCTCCCCACCAAAACTCCCAACACCTTAGGCAATTATTTGTTTTTGTTTGTCGAATACCAATCATTTGGTTATCTTGAGGTCTTATCAAGTGCTTCGACAGTACTTATATACATATCTATATGTACATAAACGTATAACAAGTACTTTTTTTTGCCTTTCAACAATTTTTGTGAGTCTTCACGGGGATGATGAATTTGATACGAGTAGTACTTTGATTGGAAGGCGAAGGCGCCGGGTAATTAGCTTAATATAATGTGTAAGCTTACATGAATAAAGAACGTGGAAGAGCCGCGGAGTCCATCAATCAATGAAGGCTTGATTGTCGGAGGGGAAGCCGGAGGGTATAAGTTCAATGGGGCCTATCAATCAATGATTTTGCTGAAACGAGCCACAATTTAATTAACAAAAGAGAGGTCAATTGTGTTGTGAGTTGGCTGGGAAGACGAGACGATCATTCTTGTTGCTCTGCTTTAAATGACTTAGGTCTTAGAAAATAGCAAAGTTTATGTGAATCAACCATAAATTTAAACTAGACCTGAAATACTGTATATTCTGTATATACTTATACTGTATATAATCACACTTGACCTCCATCTCACTTGCCAGAGGAAGTGTGCCATTTAAACAAACTATTTAAACTATTTAACAAAAGCCGACTCAAATTATGACTAAACAGTATCGTCGGTTAGTTCGACCAAATACCATTTAATTGAAAATAGTCGGAAAGGAATATAAAGACAAAACATTTAAACATTCAAGTTTGGTCGAGTAACTAATGGCGTCAATAAAAGTTAGATGCTGAAACCATGGTAAAACCACATATCATAAAGTGTCAGATTGAAGTTTTTTGTTATTGTTTTCTATCTTTCTCTCTTCTTTTTATTTTTGATTTGATGTTTTTGAATGTTTATCTTGTGACCAGAAACTCAATAGCAATTGGTGGATTGAGTGGTTTCCGACGACCTGCCGCAGAAGAGGTGACGCCAGTTGGGCTAGGCACGTTTCAGACAGATCTATTCTTTTTTTTTTCATTTGCTATGTTTTTTATATGCCGATTGTAATCTTGAAAAGACCTCAACTGCTTAATTAATGCGTTTTCGCTTTCTACTTTTTCGGTTGTCGCGTGGCCAGACAGTGACTAATCAGAAAATAGAAATGTTTTTTTTTTTTCGAGGCTTCTCAGCTTGTTGCCTTCTTTTATTTTTATTTTTTTTGTTACCCAGCAATTCTTCCTGGGGGGTTAATTGAGAGAGACCGCCTGCCTTCAGCTGAGTTAAGTTGAGTAAACAAATTGCATTAATTTGTGTCTTATTATTTAATAACAAAATAAATAGACAACGGCCGAAAGCGAATTGATAGAGTGCTCGAATGAGAAGTGGGTGTTGTGTATTTAGCACTACCGGCGCCGGTTACGGAGCAATTATTTTAATCCTATTCAATTAGGAATCAACCGAACCAAATGGCGCCGAACCGTGACACGTATTATTCCGAATCCCCTTTTTTGGTCATTGAACTGCGCGAAATCCCAAGTATGTTTAAGTGGTGAATAGTATTTGCGGCAAATAAATTTCCCGTTGATTTGCTGTTTCTCAAGGTTTTCACAATTTGCTGAATTCTTAAAGGGATAAAAAGGAATTTACAATTTTGAATTAAGCTCCAAAAAGTCTCGCTGAACATGTTCATAGCAACTTTTGCCTAGCCGAATTGTCTTGTGTACTCCGTTAGGTTTCTACTTTGTTACGATTCAGATTTCATAAATCAGAGAAAGTGTAAATTCTCCATGTCAATCTCTTAATTAAACACACAAAGCTGTAGGGACCGGGTATTTCAAAGCCAAGTACACGTTTATTTAGCATTTTTAATGTTTATGTACTACCAAACCAAAGATTTGATTGCAAATCTTGGGAGATTTTCTTATGGATTCAAGAATAAAAATGTATTATCTTGGCAATATTGTTGACTTTCGGTTTCCAATTATTTAATAATTTTTTTGATACATTTTTCAAGTTTCTTTAAAAGAAGGTTACACTACTTTCCGAGTCATATTAACCTGAATATCATGCTGACCTTGTGCTTTTTTTTCCTGCATTTTCAGTAATTTTTATTTTAGCAACAACGAATTGTTCGTTGGCGAAAAAGTTAATTTTAAGTTCGAATGGGATTTTCGTACGTAGTCCGCTGAACTGTTTATTATTATAACTCAACGATTATTATATTCAGGAAGCCCATAAAACCATAAATTTCATACGTGTGTGTGAACCACAAGCTCGCTTTTTGTAATTAAAGGTACTGGTATAAAATTGATTTTGGTTTTGTCACAAAAAAATTAAATTGGGGGAATGGCACGAGATTCCGCTTTCCTGGTATAATTGTGAGAGAGCTTTATTTGAGAAACGATTTTTATCGCACATCTATGAATGCTTGCCTGTGAGTTGTGTATACTATAAATATGATTTTATGTGCGAAAATATTCCAATCAATTGAGGGGCAGGAGAAGGCAGTGGCGTTCGCCTTATCAGCCAACCCTCAAAATAAAATCGAATAAAAACAGCCGAGATAATGCCTGGGCACTGGAGTGGCTGCCTGGTATAGTATATGTATATTAGTATCGTCCATCAATTCTTTTTTTAGTCGCTCGACCAGCCAAAGTTTCGGCATGTGTTGACACTAAACTTATTAATAAAACATCGACCCTATCAGTGGTAAATTCAAAGTTTCTAATCTTCTACTGGTTTTGGGATCTTGGGCTTTATACCTGGTATATATATCGCTATATCTTGGGGATTTGAGTCAGAACAAGTCTGACGTTGCCATTCGCTGTTTGCATATCGGTTAGCCATTAATCGCTCGTTTTTTTGTTGTATTTTGGTTAAACAAACAACAATAACAACAACAAACGACAAATATAAAGCAACGCGCACAACAACAAATGTTATTTTTAGCTTGGAGTATTTATAAATGGCCTTGGCGATCAGCTCAGGGCCCCAGAGGGAGACAGAGGGGAGAGACTGGAATAAAGAAGGAGAATGATACATATAGTCTGAGGTCGGAGATGTACAAGTTTTATTTTATGTTTCGAGGCTTGTGCCTTTGCGTGCAAGTTGTATCTACTGTCTTGTAACTGATCTCATCCACATAACAGTATAACAAATTATTTTCAAGGAACAAGTCTTAGAAACTCTCGTAGTTATAATATGACGACAAAAGATTTAAATAATATTATCATTTGTCTTCAACTTAATAGTTTAGGACAAAACCTGCTAAAGACGTTATCATCGACCATTGACCTTTTTGCTAATTGCTCATAACTTTCCAATTAATAGTGCTGTCAATTGCGTTAAACTTAAACCAATTCCTTCCCACCGGAATTGCAATCGCAAACGCCATAAAAGTTCTGCTTTTGCTAGACTTCATTAAACTTTCTAGACAGCTGAAATACAAGGAATTTACTACTGCTGAATTCACATCCAACACTCTCCCCTTCCTTCTAGCAAACATTGTTGCTTCACATTATGATTTAGGGGCTGACAATAAAATCAATATGACTTAAGCGGAAACATATTTGAAATTGGTTTTGGTGAGTTTCACGGACTTGGAATGTCAACTCTCGGACATAGAGCTGAGAATAAACTGGGCTGGAATGAGCTATTTAACTGGGCACTCTATAGTTGGCGTTACTAATAATAAAAATAATAATAATAATACCAGTTAAACCACTTTGCGTGCACTCGGCAGACTCCGAGGCAGCAGCATCGACTTGCATGGAACTTGTTAAATTGTTAAACCCATCTAGCCAACCCAGCCCCAAGTAGTCGGACCAAGCATTGAGCCAGCCTGATAGCCAGGCAGCCACCCTGTCACCCAAACAAACGCAAACTGGTCAATAAGGCAAGGACAGCTGAGGAGCAAGTGGCAAACACACTCTCAAAAAACTTTCAAACATTTTGCCATTTCAATTTTTTAATCAATATCCTTTTATTGTTTTATTTTAGGAATAAAATAAGTATTCAAAATAATGTCTTGGAAAAAAGTTTTTGTGAATTGAAAATATATTACGAAAATATTTAACTGCTTTCTTTGTGAATTTTCTTCAACTTTTTTTCACCCTTGCAAAGGGTAATGACACTCTTGCTAAGTAGCGGCCAGCATTTTTTTATCGTAGGCGGAATTTGCAAATGTTTTCTGAAGTGCACCAATCCAGATGTGGGGCTGCAACCACGAGGCCATGTCGCGACGCATTGGCTGGCAAATACACTTGAGAGCCTGCGAAGGATCTCCATCGATGAAATAGAAAACATTTCTAATGGCAGGGAATGTCAAGAGGAGAAGTGTTGAAACTGGATAATCTTGATAGACTCTGGTCGCATTGATTAGCTCTGGAGCCAGAATATTAGTTGGCGGACTCTAACCAGTTTAGGAAAAGCCCGAGCGACTTAGTTATCGCACTGAAAAAAAATTACGAATTCTGTTTCACAAAATTAACTTTTATTAACTTTTACACGTTCACGCAGACTTTTCTTTTATGTAACCTTTGCCAATTCATCTAATAAATTGCCTAAGCGCTGTGATGACCCCTCAAAGTAGGCAAATGTTTTTTTTTTTCAATGAAATTCAATTTACAATCGGCATTCCTTTTTTTGGGCTTGTCATGTACATTTTGGTAGACTTAGGGAATTTGAATTTCCTGCTCTTTGACTTGGAGTTTATGTAGAATTTCAAGTATTCACTGCAAATGCATCGTAGCATTCTATTTGCCAAGCAAATGGATTCCGCCTTTGACGCTATTTTCGGGCGTAACGGAAATTGTGCTTCCTGTTTGTCAGTGAACTATTTTTTCTTGGATGGACCAGTGGACCACGGACGAGGGCGAGGGCGAAGACGCGAACACGGCTTTTGGTCCTAACAAGAGATGAGCACAGCTTGGCCTCTCGTTTCTGCCACTAGCTTGATTTGTCTTTGCAATTTTTTTTTTTGTTTTTGCATTTTGTTGGAGCGGTTTTTGCTTTTGTATCTCGAGCCTTTTGGCGGCCGTTGCACATGTGGCGCGTATTCAGGTATTTCCCCACGGTCTATTTTTAGAAAATCCAGTTTTTTGGCAGCACCAACACAGCAGCGGCAGCTCCCAAGTCTGCTTTGCATGGAACCGAGACGGCGACACCGAGCTGCACAAGAGATTGCAGGCTTCTCCACTCATAACTCCGTCGCTCATAAATGTTTCGCGGCCGTTTTCTTCTCAGCAGAGTTCAAACTGAATATTTTGGCATCGGCCTCAAAAGTCACTGCTGCTAGCCCTTCACTTTCACACGACCTGAAGTTGTAGTCCATGCAGCTGGACGCACTGCCCAGAAATGGACAGGCATAGTAACTGCTCCTCACCTTTCCCTCATTAGTCCTGTCTCCCCCTTTCAAGCCCTACACTTAGAGAATTCCAGAAGCCCCCATTATTTTCCCCATCGTCATTGACAAAGTTGAGGTAACTATGAGATCAAAAATTGAAGTAACATTTAAAAATAATATTGTTATTATATGTATTGCAGGGAGTACATTTCTTTAAGTGTCCATGTTTCAGTGTATTTCTGAATGTATAGTGTTTTGGGCTGTGACTCGCTTGGTAAATGCCAAAGCTGCCGTCATGCGTTGCCTCCTTATACGGCCAGCGAAACGGCGCCTCATAGTGGAAGGAGTTAAGGAAAGGGGGCTTGGAACTGGCGCTGGAGTTAAAGTTGCAGCTGATGCTGAAGTGGAAGCTGCAGTTAAGGCCATGGCATGCAAGGGGCCATTCTACGGCTTAGCCTGCAAACAACACACCCAGCCGAGTCACCCATAGTCATCATCATCAGCAACGCTTTTGGCGCCTTTAAAAGTGAAATTTGTATCTGTAACACATGTGATACTTATGTGGCACCATATGTACCCCATCCCGCTTATCCAGGCGGTAACCATTTTTGTGTTCAAGTGAGAATGACTTTAAAGCACTGCTCCAACTTGGAAGTCATGTTGATGCTCGAAGGTTCATTAGATTAACTTGCAAATGCACATTGCTGTGCGAGATAAGGTAGTCAGACCACTGATTTCACTTCCAAATGTTAAATGAAATTTCAGTTAAATTAGCTTGAACTAATTCGAATTAGGAGAAATACATTTGGAGAGATAATTCAAAATAAATTAGATAATAAGTACCTATTTTATATTTGTCATATTCAGACATTCTTGATTTCACTCTGCCAAACTGAGTTCGAGTAAAATGATTATAAGGCACTGCACCTTTAAGGAAATCGTGTTGACACTTTAAGTCCTTGTAGATTAACTTGAAAATGCACATTGTTGTTCGAGCGAAGGCAGTCAGACCTCTGATTTTCCTTCCGACCATTCGAGCTAGACATTTGTTGAACAAATTCAAATTAAATAACTTTAAAAGTATCTTAGTATATCTACATATATAGTCATTTGTTTGCACTTCAAGGAGCTGCCTCAATTGAATTCAGTTGAAGCTTAAAGTTACATTTCTTTATAGTTGTCCTTTGTAAAGGAAAACAATCAGAAAGCTGAAACCAATAAGGGAATTTAACTGTGGCTTACGAGCTTACAATGAAGTATCTTTTTAGAATAGTTTCCGTTCGGACGCCTAAAACAAAGAATACAATTCAAGACTTTGAAAAGATACATACTTGTGTAATTTGTCACTAGTTTTAAATTCAGAGCTGCTTGAATAGTCCATGACTTCCATACAAGGCGACACTTTAAATCATTTTTGTGTTTACGGTGTAATCATTTCATTGTTAGGCACGTGATATATTTTTGGTGATGGCATTTGTTTCTTGATTACCATTATAACACCATTGGTAGGATCTTTTCCCTATTCCTCATAGACCAGTATATCATTTAAACACTTGCAGGGTATTATAATTTTGACCAAAAGTTTTGCAACGCAGTGGAATAAGCATCTTCGACCCAAAGAAGTATATATATTCTGTGGATCAGCATCACCAATATTGCAGATAGTATTCTTTCTATTGCAGGTAGTATATAAGACGGCCGTCCACGTATTGACGATGAGCACACAGAGTGCGCAAGGCGACTTCTATACATATATTCACGTAAAATTAAAAATAATCAGCTTTCAATTGATCGATCTTAAAAAGGGATATACCAATCAAAAGGTTTCGTTTTAGGAAAAGGGTTTAAGCACTTGGATTTTCAAAAAATCAATTGGTTTAGGAGAAATAGGACAAGGACATTTTTTTAATTGGGGCTGTTGGGCCGGTATAGCAAAATTAAAAAATTGTGCGACTTTATCTTATAGATGCAATAGGAATTTCGTTTTCTTTCAACATATACGTATCAATTGCAAACTTCAAGGGTGTATAAGGTTCGACTTCCCGCTAGCTTCCTTTCTTGTTTTTGCCTCATTTGGTTTTCGTTTGTTTGGTCCCCATGAAATTGTTATTGTTACGGAGTGCCCGTTCCGTTTCAATTTCATTCAACTGTTGTATGATGGTTGTATTTGGCTATGGATGCCTGATTTCAATTCGAATCACGGACTTCTCCATTAACGTAGTTGTGCCGGAGATATTTGCAACAGTTGAGTAGTTCCCTTGTGTTGTAATTTGAGTGCAGTGACAAAGGAGGGGTTGTAACATTCTGTAAATGTATTAACCGTCTTTCCAGGTATATATATATACCGGTTATATATATAATATATATTCTGTACGAAAATATATAGAATGTTTATTTATTTTTTTATTTATTCTGCCAATGAATTAATATCCTTATCTGGCTACTTATAAGCATTACTTAAGTCCCTAGGCGTTTGCCTAGGATCCCTAACTAATTCGAATGTTATGATAAATAACACAATTTAGAAAGCGCAACATTTAACAACAGGTAAAAAAACACCTGTTAAATTTTGTCATAAATGGATACCCAATTGTTATTAATATATTTTCCTCTAAATGTCGGCTGCCCTACACTTCTGAGTACCTTCCTTGGCCATAGGCAATGTAATCAGGTCGCCTGACAGTAGCAGTGCGCTTTTCCAACGACCATCCTTCCAAATGCCAGGTCTCCATCGATGTATCCATCCATGGTGTGTCCTTGTGGCTATGGTGCTATCTATGGACAATGACCACACCAAGACGACCATTCATTTTTCATATTCGTTTGACAGGACGCTCCCATCCACTTCCACCTTGGCTCCATCGATGAATGGTAAACTTTAAAGGCTTCTCCTTCGTCTTCCATTGCCGGAATCATTTTACCCTATTTCTAATTAGGAATTATAGTGACACGTCCTTCTACTTCCTCGCTGACAGCATCTCAACGGCGATGAAACCAAATTACCAATTTGGGTCCAATAATCAACTAACAGTATCCAGATAGAGCCTCCCATCACCCCAACAAAGACCCATTTATTGTGTTCCTTGAACCCATTTTCCGAGGCTCCTTATGTGCGGGTGCTGTGCGTGTGGTGAGATAATGGTTCATTGTGTGACATTTTTTATGCGATGGGACTCCGTCGGTTTGCCCTTTTGTGGGGTTAACTTGTTGATGATTGATAGCAGCGAAAGGATTTAAAACGGGTGTATCTGTGGCTGTGTGATGGCAATGCCCTTGAACGGATTGAAGCCGAAACAAACAACCAAATACTCGTAAATCGAAAATAAATAGAATCACGTAAAGGAATTGGAATTTGCCCAGACCCCAGGATTTAAATATTAAGCAGCAGCTGCTAGTTGTATATTCAAAGCATCCTTTTGCATATCGTTTAACGTAGCTTTTAAATGTAATTTGCTCAACTGTTGAAGTTCAATCAATAATTTAAGTTCTAACATATATTTAAATGACTTAAATGCCTTTATTTGTAAAACTAAAAGTATACAAATTTGGTTTCAATGGCCAATAAATAGCTTTCTATAAATTCTCACTTTAAGAAGTTTGTGATTCTACCACCTAATAAACGCTAAATAATTTATTTAATTGAATGATAATTAGGGCCAATAATAATGAGGTAAATTCATTAGGGTCATTGGTGGTAATGTACAAAATATAGTGACATAGATTTATGTATTCACTCAATCTGGACTTATGAATCCTAGCTTTAGTTTTTGATTTTTTTTCACTGTGTGGTGTACACTTCCGTCCCTTGGAGACTCAATGGATTTTTAATTTCTCGACACAGCACAGCACAGTTCCCTCCAGGAAAGCCCCCGATGGTGATGTTTGTTTGTTAAAATGAGTAATGTCGCGTTGGCTTATCCACTGACCAATGGATTGTCGTATTTGCGTCTGGTTTCTATTTTTAGTGTCCGGGTTTTATTTTTAGACAACCAGACATTATTTAGTTGTCCATATATGTACATACATATGTATAACAACACACACGTGCAGCGCCAAGCGACTTCGGCTGAAAAGTGCAACCAAAGGCGGTTCCACGCCCAAAAATAAAATACAACTGCAACTTGTTGCGCCGCGGGGAGGAGAGGAAATACTAGAGGGAGGCAGAGGTAGCCAACGAGAAAAAGTAAGAAGCGCAGCCAGAGAGTGGCAGAGAGAGAGAGAGAGCGGTTAAAAGACGACCCACGTTGCGGCTACGCGATATTTTCTGTTACACAACTTAAAGCTGTTTGTTTATTTGTTGATTACAAATCAGTTGTCTGTTTGTAAGCGCTGACCATTTTCTCTCTTTCGGACTCTCTGGCTGCTTTTCATATACATATTTACGTATAACGTTAAACGTTTTATCACGTCTTTTCGATTTGTTTTCTTATATTTTCTTTGATATGTGGTTCTATTTTTAGCCCCGCTCTTTGGCTCTCTGTTTACTTTATAAATATTTAAATTGTTGTCACGTACGAAGTTCTTAATAGGTTACGTTATGTGTTTATTTAACTCATTTTGATTAGAAGTCGAAAAATACAGCGGAACCACGCGCGGTGTGAACTCGTCTTATATTTTTAGTTCCCGTTACAAAGTTCAACTTTTACTCTTTAAATTTTTAAAAGGCATTTGGCATTTCTGGTTGGCGGTGCGGCCCGGCCAAAAGATAAATAACCAACAACGACAACAATGCCAAAATCCCCCACGCAGATGTTCTAGTCTTTCAAATTAATTGTTTACTCAAGTGTAATTAGGTAACCGAAATAATAAGTAAACAAATATGAACACATGAACACACACTCACGCTTTCGGGGTAAATACGTATTTATAATTAAATAACTTTAAGTGTCATTATTTAACTCTACTTAAACTAGAAAGCTAATTTGGCTAGACTTTACCAGCTGTGCAATAGTGTCGCATAAAAAGTACAAACTGCGTATCGGAATTTCATAAAATTAGTTCAGAATGAAAACTTGAGTTGAATTCTAAGTTGATTAAGTGACTTGCAGAAACAGCTTTACTTGAAGCGAAATAAATCTTAACAAATGATCATAGACTTTAAAAACATAAATATATACATACATATATGTAGATATATTGCAATAGTTCTATTATTATTAGTATATTTATAAGATCTGAATGACATCACAATTTGGATAAAGTTTATAAATCTAATTACACTTACATATGGACCCGAGAAGCCCTAACACGATTATGACTTCCTTTTCTGCGCGAAGTAAAGTACAATTATGCATAATTATACCCGGTACTTCGACTTCGCTGTTGATGCTGATCAAGAATATATGTGTATACTTTATGGGATCGGAGATGCCTCCTTCTGCCTGTTACATACATTCTCAGTTTGCACGATGCTTTAATACCCTTGTACCCTATGGATACAGGGTATAACTACAAAGAAAGCTAAATTCGGCAAGCCGAAGTTTATGTACCATTTCCGATCATTTCAGGGAAGGGTAGGGTATTTAATTTTTTTTTTTAGACATTTTTATACCCTTGCAGAGAGTATTATAATTTTGCCATGATATTTGCAACGCAGTGAAGGAGGCATCTTCGACCCCATAAAGTATATATATTCTTGATCAGCATCACAAGCAGAGTCGATCTAGCCATGTCCGTCTGTCTGTCTGTTCGTCTGTTTGTCTGTCGGTCTGTCTGTCTGTCCGTCTGTCGGTTTCTACACGAACTAGTCTCTCAGTTTTTGAGCTATCGAGCTGAAATTTTCAGCATAGTCTGCCATAGAAGCGATCGGTCGATTTATATGAAAATGTAAAATTCTACATGTAAAATTTAAAATTTACAAAATTCGATATTTTTTAAACATTACTAAAATGGTTCGATTTTCAATGATCCAATTGCAGACTGCAAGGGTATACCAACTTCGGTTTACCGAAGTAAGCTTTCTGTCTCGTTTTTTTTTTATTTTAATTTATAAATGCCCAACATCTTAAGAATATAAAGTTGTATGTCTATATAGCCAATGTAAGTTATGTGTTTGGCTATATGTTTTTTTTACGATTTCCGAGAGCGGTTCAATTTTGAAAAAAAGACCGCCTTTTTCTGTTCGTTATTTATTGGTTGAAGGTCTATTAGAAATTTTGATTTTCATTGTTAAAAGAACCAGAGACCTTAAATTTTGCTATTGTAAACTGGGGATTTTGATCCTGATTGTTCCGTGAAAAAGTTTTTTTTTAGTTTAACGTTCAAGCCCGAGCCTAGTTCCCTCAAACGTGCGGAATGTGTACTGGATAGAGGATCAGTTGACCAAGGATCATTCTTAAGACCTAGGAGTTTTCATCTTGACCGGTTTCTTGATCTCCCCAGCGATCTTCCTAATGGCCGGCGGGTAGCGCTTGGACATCCCGGGCTGCGAACTGAGAAAGGAAATCTCGAAGAGCGAGGGCCGGCTGGAGTAGACGTTGTGCAGCATGCTGACGAACCAGAAAAGCAGGTCGTCCATATTTTGAAGCGTGCACTGGGCAAAGACGGCGCCCGCATCCCGTCCGTGCTGGTGCGAGTCGAAGAGGGCGACGATTGAAGCCCGAAAATCGAAGGTCACCATCACCGTTCGACTGTCCGCGATTATGGCGGCGAACAGGTGCGAGGGCGAGCCTGCCTTCTGGAATACGGGCAGCGTCGCCTGGAATAGCCGCGAAAGCTGCACGGCCACGTTCCTGTTGTACATCGGATTAGTGGGGTCGGCTTCCATGTGCGTGTAGAACCACTCCTCCAGCCGGAAGTTCATCTTGTGCTGGGACCGAATGGCCGCGATAGCGTCTGGAATGTTCAGGTTAATATTCCTGGACTGTGGCGTGTTAACGGTGATCACATTGTGGTACACGTTATTCCCATCGTTCATCGCGTTGCCAAAGAGCTCCCATCCTCGCATCGGCAGATCGGAGACCCTGTGGTAGAACCGTTCCGCCTTGTCCACCTTGTCTGCCAGGATCAGGGATACCAGCGTACAGGAGTTGGTGCCACTCTGCTGGAACTCGCCGAAGCGCGACTGACAGAAGTCGCGCGGGAACCACCAGATGTTAAGGTTGTCAATCTGCTCGTGAATGGCCATGGCCCCAAAAGATTGACTGGTGCTGCTTCCAACTTGCGTCTTTTGGTGTCGTAATCTCAGATTAAGACTCCGACTCCCGATTCTGTTCTTGCTGATCCTGCTGCTCCTGCGGCCCAGTGGTAAACCCGGTCCTGGCGCTGTCCGCAAATTGCCGCTATCACATAATTCACGTCTGTGATGGATCTTCGCCCTTACAGCGAAATAGTCGGTGCAGACCGGTACCCGGGGACTGCCCCCTGTGGCAGCAACTGGCTCACGAATTTGCAATACGTCCAGGGTTCTAGGTGCCACTCCTCTCCAGTACACTCTCGCGGGACGAACGGGCTCCCGATTTCAAGCAAACATTGAATTTTAAGTGTCTTTCGCCGGAGGAGTGTTAGATGGGTAAAGGTGAAATTTTCGAGTTGGTAAAACAAAAAATTTCTAGACTAACAACTGACAAATAACGAACATGATGTTGGATCCGAGTCCAAAAGGAATCTGATCACTAAACCGAACAACTCTGGGACACTAATCGAAAAGCGAGTGCTGGCTTCATTTTGTCTTAAAAATGTTTCAATGAATTTGATTTGTATACACTTGCAGGTTATTCTAATTGTATTCAGAACAATGTTTTAAAACAATAAAGGGATATCAAAAGCAAGTCGATTCTAAAAAAAAAAAATTGGGTGTTCGCCATTGTGTATTCGCAAGATTTCCTTTTAGTTATTTAAAATTATTTTTACTTTGTTAAATTTGGAAAGTGAGGTCTTAAACTAAAGCTACATTATCCCTTCATATTACACTTTTTTTTATTTGAATATTTCCTTAAAATTCGCGGAGTCTTGCATTTCTTTGAATGGGCCACTTCCCTATTTTTTTTGTTCGCGGGGGTATGTATTTAGTCAATAAAAAAAAATGCTGTTATCCACCGAGGCTACTTTTTGCACCCAATGGAGAGCTTAATGTTTACGTAAAAATCAAAACAATAATAAATATATATTATTTTAAAGGGCAAATGTACAGCCCGAAAACGTACAAACGTGTGCTCACGATGATGGGAAATGACCATTTACTTTTATATATACTATAATACCATTGTACCCTATTGGGAACGGGTATAAAAATCACACTAAAGTGTCCTTATCTCGGAGTAGACGGAAATATGTTTGAGAAAAACAAATTTATGTCAAAGGCATTAGATCTTCAAAATGCCATACGATTTTGTTGTCATTAATATTTTGTGCTGGCTCTATTTAAATTTTTTTCAAAAGGCATACACATACATAAAGCCCACACTCACTCACTCATATACTCTGTGTATCTAATAAATTATAATTACATAAATATGAGTTTTTAGAGTCATAGATAAATCAACATCATATTAATTAAAAATAATTCTATGTACACAATTCTTATGTAAGTTTCATGAATGTGCATTATGAATGTGATTTTTCAGTTTAATTTCATGATTTAGTAATGAATGAGTAATTTGTTCTATAAGCCCCTAGTCTGAATTTTGGGAAGGGCAGATTTTTATTTTAGCTAACATCCAACTACATTAAAACTTTTTTAGCTACGCGTTCTAGGAAACGCGTTTCGCATTGTGTCAAAACGCTGCGCAAATATTTAACAGTGGCGCCCAAGATTAGCCAGTCCTGCCAAGAAGTTCTAATTTTAAATTGCAACATTGGGAAAGAAGGAGGCAACTTGCGAAAAGAAACAAAAATAAATTCAAGAAACAAATATGTGAAGTGTGTCGGAAATGCTAATTAATGGTGTCGTAAGCATTTCGTCCATTGCTGTTGATCATGATTGGGATACTTGAAAGATTTTTGCTGAACGGCAAAAGCGGTAGAGATCTTTGAGATGTCGTGTTTCTTGCCCATCAACAAATTCCCAGAATTCCCGCGAGTGAAAAAAGGGGATTGGTGAAAACCAGAAGCATAAACGCTTTCTACAAAATTCATACTGCAGTAGTTTAGCATAAATAAATCCGTTGTGATTGTAAATGCAATAGGCATTTCTACAGGATAACACTCTTAACGAGTTTCCTATTTGCAATATTTTATGAAACCAATGGAATATATGTAAATATAATCTATAACATTTGTTATTGGCAATAGTTTACCTTTTTATTGCATTACTTGAATTCCTGAATCGATGTCTTAGTCGGCTGGTTCAATCCGCAGAAGTCGAGACGCGACTATATGCAAGCTTCAATATACAATTGTTTCTGATCTACCCAAAAATTTGCAACACAATGCAGTGTGCAAGTATATGTCAGCTATAGAACATGGTTATTTGAAATTTATCAATCCTGAAGAATATAAACATCTGAATTAAGTTATAATACATTCCTTAAAGAACATATATTATTTTAACAGCGGACGAAACCGCTGTTACACACTTCAATGTAAGTTCCATAAAATCCTGGCTTCCCACATCTTTTTTTGTGTCTTTCGCATTTATTTTATTCTTTTAATTAAATTTACACGTGAGCCAGTTAAAGCGATGTCAACGAATGATGAACAAAGTCATCATCCATCCAACAGCATGGCTCTGTAATTCAATCCCCGGCAATAAGCTTTCCCTCCAACACAAACAATCAGGACAATGGGTGAAATCTGTGGATGAAGGGATATGTTGACGTGGGCAGGATAATAGCAAACAAATGCCAGGACAAAATAACCAGAGATATATATTTAATACCTCAAACAAAATTGCATAATGACAAAATCAACGCGTGCATAATTAACAATAACAAGCAGTGTACACAACTTTGCGGGGGCAATGTGGGAGGATAAATTAAGCTCCTGGAGGAGGCTTCTCCGGTAAGCCACTTATCAAAGATTGGCCACTGGCACATGGCAAGAACTTAAAAGACTTTAATTAGAAATGCCGAGCTCGTTTTGGTTGCCGGGAACTGAACGTTTATTGAATTGACTGTCGCAACATTTGACATTTGCTTGCGTGGGCACTTGGTTGGCATCCTGTTTCTGAACTTCTAACATCATTATACCCGGTACCCGTAGGGTGCAAGGGTATTATAATTTAGTGCCAACCGAGAATGTATGTATAAATATAATCATGATCAGTATCTTGTCGTATCGTGAAAAGCGTATAAATAAGCTATAGTCGTGATTTTCGGTAAAGTAAATATTAGTATATTTAAATTAAATACATTAATGCGGACGTGCTTTACAAATTTAAGTGAAATCGAATGATAAACCCATGAGTTATTACACATTAAAGTTGTTCTATCTCCATTTCGCTTGCACTCAGACTCGCCGCAGATGGTTCGTCGATTCTTAAAGAGTTTTTTCCAACATTAAGCTTGTGAATGTTTTTATTTTCAATATCGATCGGAGTAATTGTTTTGAAATCGGATTTGTCTTTAAGCTTGGTGCACATAAGTAGCTTTGGGTACAGGCTAACCAACAGTCGAGCACATTCGACTGTAGCTTTCTTACTTGTTTTCTTTTGCATTATTGCAGTGGTTCCAGCTTATTGCTATACAGAGAAAAAAAATCAACATTTGCTTGGCAACTAAAAAAGATATTAGATAAAATTTTCCTTACTTTTGGATGTAAAAACCAAATCGAAATATAGAGCTAAAGAGAACCAGCGTTTATTCATTGATGTATGTTACATAGTAGTATTCTTATAAATATAATCGCACAGAAGAATGGATAAATCGACTTTCGTGGTACCATATAATGGACTTGAAAAAACAATCTCCATTTGATAATGCAATATTATTTTCCTCTGTAATCTGGTCAGTGGTTTGCTTCCTTGCCAGTTCTTTCTCTGTATCAAGCCAAGTGTCTGAAATACGTTCAGGATGCTGTTTTCTATTTGTGTTTGCCTTTGTCAAACAGTAGCCTATATATACGGAATCGACTGTACATGCAGCCGTTACAGAAAAATCACAACAACAATAAACTGAACACACAAAAAACAGCATCCTTTGACCTGTTACTCTCACCTGCTCAAGTAAAAGGTAATAAAAAAAGAGTCCTTGCAAAGGTAACTGAAACCAGTTTCTCAAGGGTACCGAAAATATTACTCACAGAAAAATAATAGGTAGAAAATATATATTTATTTTAGAGATTTCTAACATTAATAATAAGTTAATATATATACTAATTTACTAATATTCTAACTTACTAATATATACTAATATACTAATACAATTAATTAATGCATATATATATATATTGAAATTATTATTTAACAAATCCATATAAATAAATAAATCCATTAAAATATAATATTGGGATAGGCATATACATACATAGTGAATTATTGATAAAATGTTATTAAATTTTCTCCACTTAATTAATGCACATATATATATATATTAAATTTATTATCTAAAGAATCCATTTAAAATATAATATTTC